>AWOL01S0029367.1:148793-174044 GCA_000715115.1 Nicotiana otophora
GCTCTGATACCAACTTGCCACGACCCAAAATCCCACCACAGGTGTCGTGATGGCACCTAGTCTGTAAGACTAGGTAAGCCGATTTCAATTGCATTTTGAAGCCATTTTTTTTATTTAAATAAGTAACCAAAACTAACAGCGGAATGAATATAAATATACAACCTCCCAAGACTGGTAGTACTGAGTCACGAACTCTAACTGAATACATGGAATAATCACGAGGACCGAATATGCAATACTGTTTGATTACAAATTAACAGTACAATAAAATGAAAAGACCACAAGGGTCTGCGACGTCCAAGCAGCTCTACCTTGAATCCTTACGATCCCGCTTTAACTCTGCTCAAGTCCGATATCTCCAATACCTGGCTCTGCACAAAAATGTGCAGAAGTGTAGTATGAGTACACCACGGTCGGTACCCAGTAAGTATCAAGACTAACCTCAATGGAGTAGAGACGAGGTACAGTCAAGACACTCACTAATCTAATAACATGTGCAATATAATATACAAAATAATAGGAAACAAATAACATCAAGGCAACATAAAACAACCAATGGTATGCACAGTAAGACAATAAAATCACCATTTAATATCGCTCAATAGTTAATAAATATAATTACACCCAGTTAAATCAAGTTCTTCAATTAAATATCTTTCACATATAATTCTTACGAATAAAACTCTTTTTCAAATATATTTTTGTCGAATAAATATCTTTCAAATATAATTCTTTCTTATAATTCTTCTTGAATAAAAATTCTATATTTGAATTTAATTCTTTCGATTAAAGAGTCACCATGTGACACCTTATTTCAAAATCATAAAAATACGGGTCTCAGCCCATTTTTATATTTTTCGTAAATACGGGTCTCAGCCCATTTTTCATATTTCCACGGCACCTCGTGCCCATAATTAAATCATCATATTTCTCCGGCACCTCGTGCCCACATTTCATATCATAACTGCACGGACAATTCACGTGCCAAATATCATTATCATTTCATCACAGCACCTCGTGCCCACACTTCATATCACAACTATACGGATAATTCACGTGCCAAATATCCTCATTATTTACTCACGGCAACTCGTGCCCGCATTTTATTTTATAATCCATAGGGTGGCAATAGGAGCAATAAGGGTGGCTATTGATATTGTCTGGGCGGAGCGATCAGGGTGGCTATGGGAGTGATAAGGGTGAAAATAAGAGCGATAAGGGTGGCTATTGTCAGGGACGATATGTGATGATGTGGGGTTGTTGTGTTGATGATTTTCATCCGATGTTGTGATTTTCTTGTGTTTGTTTTTACACCTTTTGTAATTTGTCTTGTTGTTGGTAAATTGATAACAATTTGATTTATGTTGAAATTGAGAGCCTGTGGCTATTGCCAAGCGGATTATAAAATAAAATGTGGGCATGAGGTGCCATGAGTAAATAATGAGGATATTTGGCACGTGAATTGTCCGTGCAGTTGCGATATGAAATGTGGGCACGAGGTGCTATGATGAAATAATAATGATATTTAGCACGTGGGTTGTCTGTGCAGTTGTGATATGAAATGAGGGCACGAGGTGCCGAAAAAATATGATAATTTAATTATGGGCACGAAGTGCCGTGGAAACATGAAAAATGGGCCGAGACCCGTGTTTACAAAAAATATGAAAATGGGCTGAGACCCGTATTTTTATGATTTTGAAATGAGGTGTCACATGGTGACTTTTAATTGAAAGAATTATATTCTAAATATTTATTTGGAAGGATTTTTATTCAAAAAGAATTATATGAAAGAATTGTATTTGAAAGATATTTATTTGAGAAAATTATATTTGAAGATATTTATTAAAAGAATTTTATATTCGAAAGATGTTTATTTGAGGAAATTATATTTGAAAAAGCGTTTTATTCGTAAGAATTATGTGTGAAAGATATTTAATTGCAGAACTTGATTTAACTAGGTGTAAATGTATTTATCAATTGTTGAGCGATATTAATGGTGATTTTATTGTCTTACTGTGTATATCACTGGTTGTTTTATGTTGCCCTTATTGTTATTTTTTTTCTATTATTTTGTATATTATATTGCATAGGTTATTAGACTAGTGAGTGTCTTGATTATACCTCGTCTCTACTCCACTGAGGTTAGTCTTGATACTTACTGGGTACCGACCGTGGTGTACTCAAACTACACTTCTGCACATTTTTGTGCAGAGCCAGGTATTGGAGATATCGGACTTGAGCAGAGTTAAAGCGGGATCGTAAGGATTCAAGGTAGAGCTGCTTGGTCGTCGCAGTCCCTTGGAGTCTTTTTATTTCATTGTACTGTTAATTTGAAATCAAACAGTATTATATATTCGATTCTCGTGATCATTCCATGTATTCAGTTAGAGTTTGTGACTCAGTACTACCAGTCTTGGGAGGTTGTATATTGTAATTATTTCCGCTGTTACTAAACAAAAATAGCTTCAAAATATAATTGAAATTGGCTTACCTAGTCTTAGAGACTAGGTGCCATTACGACGCCTGTGGTGGGATTTTGGGTCGTGTCAATTGACTGTTTGCACTAGCCTTGCTCAGGCAGTATCAGTTCAGGCCGCTCCAGCCACTTCTTAGGCCGGTGGAGGTACTTAGACTCCCGTCGCCCGTACTCCGACGTAGGTGGTGCACGGACTTCAGACACTGAGGGTACTACCAACCCAGCCGGTTGCAGTTGCTCAGGCCCGGGTGGATCCCATTATGAGTGATGAGGAGAAAAAGATACTAGAGAGTTTTGGGAGGCTCAAACCTCCAACATTCAGTGGGGCTGAGTCAGATGATGCTCAGGACTTCTTGGATAGATGTCAGCGTATTCTTCGCACAGCGGGTATTCTGGAGACTATTGGGGTCTCATTAACTACTTTTTAACTAACGGGGGAAGCCTTTAGATGGTGAGAGGCCTATGAGCGGAGCAGGCCAGCCAGTGCTGCACTACTTTCATGGCACGAGTTCTCTGTTCTCTTCTTGGAGAAGCTTGTGCCTCCGACCCGCAGGGAGGAGTTGCATAGGCAGTTTAATCAGCTACGCTAGGAGGGTATGTCCGTAACCCAATACGAGATGAGATTTTCAGAGTTGCCTCGTCACGCGATCTGGTTGGTTCCCAGAGAGAGGTAGAGGATTAGGAGGTCCATTGATGGCCTCAACTATGGGCTGCATTTTGTTATGACTCGAGAAAATACATCAGGTGATAGGTTTGACGAGGTGGTTGATATCGCTCGGCAGCTATAGCTGGTCCGTAGTCAGGATCGTGAGGAGAGGGAGGCCAAGAGGCCTCGTGGTTTGGGCCTTTTCAGCGGTGTTTCTTCTGGAGGGAAGTCCTACCACAGCAAGGGTCATCCTTACAATCCCACTCAGATGGCTCATCTGGTTCATCGTGGTGCATCAGCTAGCCATGGTTCATATAGTGCCCATTCGGCTCATTCATCATTCAGTGCGTTACGAACGTAGAGTTCTTACCATGCTTCATCTTCCCAAGCTCTACAGGCAGTTCCTCGAGTTATCAGGAGGAGCGGCTCCGTCAGAGGAGGGGTTGTTTCGAGTGCGGGGACTTGAGTCATCTCAAGAGGGATTGCCCTAGACTATTGAGTGGGGTTCCACAGCAGAGTTCTGGGCCAATGATACCAGTACCAGCAGCTACACTACCCGCTCAGCCAGTTTAGGGTGGGGCTCAGGTAGCTAGAGGTCTCCCTAGAGGAAGAGGCCGATCAGGTGGTGGTCAGGCTCGATTCTACGCTATTCCTACCAGGCCAGAGGTAGTTGCTTCAAATGCAGTGATCACAGGTATTGTTTCATTGTGCCACAAAGATGCTTCCATATTATTTGACCCCAGTTCTACTTATTCCTATGTATCATCCTATTTTACTCATTATGTGGATATGCCATGTGAGTCCTTAGATTCACCTGTTCATGTATCTACGCCGGTGGGCGATACTATTGTTGTGGACCGTGTGTATCAATCATGTGTGGTGACCATTGGAGGATGGGAGACTAGAGTTGATCTCTTATTACTTAGTATGGTTGATTTTGACGTGATTTTGGGTATGGATTGGTTGTCTCCTTGTCATGTTATTCTGGATTGTCACGCTAAGACTGTGACGTTGGCGATGTCGGGGTTGCAAAGGATCGAGTGGAGAGGTTCTCTAGATTATGTTCCCATCAGGGTAATTTCTTATCTGAAGGCCCAACGAATGGTTGGGAATGGGTGTTTTTCATATTTGGCTTTTGTGAGGGATGTTGGTGCTGATACTCCTACAATTGATTCTGTTCCGGTAGTGCGAGACTTTTTGAATGTGTTTCCTGCAGACCTGTCGGGCATGCCACCCGATAGGGATATTGATTTTAGTATTGACTTGGTGCTGGATACTCAGCCCATTTCTATTCCTCCATATCGTATGGCACCAGCAGAGCTGAAGGAATTGAAAGAGCATCTTCATGAGCTTCTTGATAAGGGTTTTATTAGAACTAATATGTCGCCTTGGGGTATACCGGTTCTGTTTGTGAAGAAGAAGGATGGTACTATGCGGATGTGCATCGATTATAGGCAGTTGAACAAAGTTACAATTAAGAACAAGTATCCTTTCTGCGCATTGATGATTTATTTGACCAGCTTCAGGAAGCAAGAGCGTTCTCTAAGATTGATTTGAGGTCTGGGTATCACCAGTTGAAGATTCGGGACTTGGATATTCTATATATGATATTCAGGACCCGATATGATCACTATGAGTTTCTTGTGATGTATTTTGGGCTGACCAACGCCCCAGCAGCATTTATGCTTCTGATGAACAATGTATTCCAGCCATATCTTGATTCGTTTGTCATAGTATTTATTGATAATATCCTGGTGTACTCATGTAATCAGGAGGAGCATGCCCATCATTTGAAGATTGTACTACAGAGCTTGAGGGAGGAGAAACTTTATGCCAAGTTCTCCAAGTGTGAGTTCTGGCTTAGTTCGGTGGCGTTCTTGGGGAACTTGGTGTCCAGTGAGGGGATTAAGGTGGATTAAAAGAAGATAGAAGCAGTTCAGAGTTGTCCCAGACAGTCTTCAGCTACATAGATTCGGAGTTTTCTCGGCTTGGCCGGATATTATCGTCGCTTCGTGGAGGATTTTCGATTGCAGCACCTTTTACCAGGTTGACCCAGAAGGGTGCTCCATTCAGGTGGTCGGACGAGTAGGAGGACAGCTTTCAGAAGCTCAAGACTGCCTTGATCACTATTGACGCCCAATTTTGACCCTCCCTTTTAAAATTAATTTATTCATGCTTAACAATTTACAATAAATACTTTTAAAGTATTTTCTATTAATGATTATCTATTTTATAAATTAATTAAGTATTAGTTTTAAAATTAATCATGTAGTACTGATATTGTGTAATTACAAATATATTTACTATAATAAAAATAACTTTTGTATATACATTACATAGGTTTTATAATTTGACAAAATTACTCCTTAATTTCCAGTGAATTAGAATACTATGTTAATATTTTGAAAGTAGTGTTATAATTTGAAATATGTGTCATTTATAGATAATTAATTAAAATAATTAGCAATATATAGTAATTATAATTTAACCACTTTTTTATTTAAATTGGTAAGTTTATTTAAATTGATTTTAAAAGGGTTAAAAACCTAAGAGGCTACAATTTCAATTCCTCAACTTAATACAAATGGCTATTTCTATAATTATTTTAGCCCAAATATACAGCCCAATCCGGAAATACTCAGCCCAAGTCCACCCCTTTCTTCCAACTAGGCAATCCATGCCATTCTCACTGAACCAATGATATCGTGCCATGTCACCCTCCTTTATCACTCACAAAACAAACACACATGCATCTAAACCATTGATCCATTTGATCAATGGCTCACATTTAACCTCTGGCTTTCCTTTGATTTTTAAACACTCGCCCAGAGACCAAATCTCAACCATCCAAATTCCTTTGATCTAACTGCCCCCGATTTCCCACTTAAAAAATTCTAAAAAAAACAATCACCAAATAATCGGAGCCGTTGATCAATAGATCCAACGACTCCCGTTCCGTCTCTCACCTTTAAGCCTAAAGACCAACCACCAGTTACCTAGAAACCCTAATCATTTCCCACACACCCTGCCGCCCTCATTTCTCTTTCCAGTCTTTTTTCTCTCATCTCAATCAAAACATCACTCTCAGAACCTTGCACAAATTCATGCAAGGTCACTCGAAAATATTGTAAATCATCTCCCATGTCCTTACTACACAATGAGTTTTGCTTAATATTCCCTTTTTCAATCACAAGTCCAAGACCCCCAAATCTAAAACCCTAAGCTCAAAGGAGAAATCATTTGATTTTCTCTCATAAGTCAAAATCGGAGCCTGAAGTTACCTCTTGCCTTCTGAAATCCGCGAATCCTGCTGCAAATTCCACTTTTCAATCACAAATTCAAACGGCCAAATTTTGAAACCCTAGACTCAAGAATACAACATCAAATATTTGTTTCTTCTTCCTGTTCCGTCAAATCGGAGCATGCATGGAGTCGTCTCAGAGTTTATTATGAGGATTCGAAGTCCAGAGGTCAAACTCAGTGACCTCTGGATATTAGGGCTTTAACCACTGGTCCAAAGCCTTCAACGATCAATCCCTCTTCTCATGTAAAATCAACCTTGTTTTTCCCTCTGTTTCTTTCTGATTTTCACTCGATTTGCTATCATAATCTACCATGTGTTATCTTCCACTATTATTTTAAATCTTGTTGAACCCTAGAGGCATTGAATGGCACTATAAAAAGGGATATTCAATGCTCTCACCTAAGAAGAACCTAACAGACATACACACATACAGATAAGAACACATTGAGCACACAAAGACACTTAGAAATTTAGGGTTTCTAGTCTTGGCTTTCTTATTATTTTCCCTCTTTTTTGCTAAGTTCTATTGCGGATTTGAACTCAAGAGTTTTGGGATTTTGAGCAATAAAAAGAGTCTGTTTAATCTGCTGCCCTCAAAAATGTCAGCATCTCTCCCTCTCACTCTTCTCTTTGTTCGTCTTTTTGAATGACATGAGTCTACTGAGATAAGTGTTATAGATTATACTTATGTGCTTGACATGCTTGATGTTTATGCTTTGTTAGTTTGATGACATTTTGTGCCCAGCTTGTTCTATTATGATTCTTTGAGTAACAATTGATTAAGTCATTGATAATTGGTGATCTTTGTTCTGAGTTTTTCAAGCAGTCTCCATGCCTAAGTTCTTATGTATTCATGTTCAATATGAACTTCGTAGTCTTTATTGGCTTGCAGTAAACGCATCTCTGTCTTATTGCATCTCTGTAATCTTATGGATTTTGGAACTTGAACTTACTACCTAATAGTTATGACTAGAATGGAACATGAACTTGTTTAAGACTTATATCCCTACTCTTTTTAACCTTGAGCCTGAGCTTAAAATGTTTAAACACTTTCTTATCTGCTTGTGTTTTTAAACTGCCTCTGAGTTACCACTATGGTCCTTACTCTGTTTGATTATTATCATTGTTAAACCAATCATGTTCATATTTTTCTTTCACTAGTGATACTATTATAATGTTCACTTCTTCATATTACTCCATGTATCTTATTTGTTTATGATTAAGTTCATTATTTGGTAATCTTAACTGATGTACACTTGAAAATTCAATGTGTCCATGTCACTTAACTAAGTTGAAAGAATCTGAGTGTTTAGATGCTTTCTTCTCTATATCTGCATCTGTCAACTCTGAGAGTAATTTCTGGGCTATCACTATAACTTTCTCATGATCAATCTCAGTTATTGTATGCCTAGGAAACTATCTTATTTGCATCAAGTTGTCTTATTCTCATAAATCTTTGTTGTATATATATTCTGTTAAGATTAATCTATTTTACTCTTCTTAGTGTAAGTCATGATTTTGTTTCGATAAAGTCAACTAGTAATTGCTGCACAACTAAGTTTGTTTGTTCCATAATCAATTGAGATCTTCACACACTTGTACAGTACATCCATGTCCTTAACTTCTTTAAGCCATTATTGATTCTGTAAAGCCTACATGCATCTATTATTGACCTGTCTTCCATGAAGATAGGATTTAGACACTATGTTATAATCAAGTGACACTTTTAGGAGCTGAAGCATGATCACTTCATACCTATATGTTGAACTAGATTTATGTTTGAGTTTGAACTTGTTTTGATGCAATGTTTTCCATCTCCTTTCTTTACCAACATGTTGATCTGGTTCTGTAATATGCAAAGTTCCCCTACTTATATGAGATCACTATCTCACTCACCCTACCTATATGTAGTTGATTAAATGTTGCAAGAATTATGGTTTGACTCTACAACACCATGTTCTGTTTTGAATTGTGCTCAGTCCTTCTCCCTATTGCTAATGTAAAACTGAATCTGACTCTCAAATCTCGTGAAGTCCATTTGTGGATATTGTTTGAACATGATGATTTGCTAACACTGTTAAAATCATAACCTTGTTGAGACCTTAGGGGGTGCCATGTTTGAACCTGTAAATTTCTAGTCCTGATGAGAGTTTAATCTCATTCCCGATGACCTTGGCAACCTCTCTGTAACAATGGCTGACTATGACTATTGGTTTGAATCTGCTTCGATGTCTTTATGGTGCCAAATAATGTTATTAATACTTGTTTGAATATGTTATGCCTTAATGATTAATTCTTACAATGGTGTGACTATGAAACCTCTTTTTTATCTCTGTGTTGAACTCAACCCCTCCCCCTTTAGGTTTCCTTGATATGTGTCCCCTATTTAGTATTAACAATAATATGTATACTCTTGTGTTATTTTCATTAAGAGGAAAGTAAATATTTTGTAGTAAGTAATACTTTAGTACTTAGTTTGCATTGGAAGGGCCTCATTGGAACTTAAACCCGTAAGGAAAATATGTCGTTAGTGATAAAGGGTATTTGGGAGCGGAGTTCGACTCTAGGTTGGGCTGCCCTCCCCGACACAAGCATTGACCTGGACTTGAGTCCCTTGGGAATCTTGAAGTGTCGGGGGATCCAAAGGGAGCATCGACCTCGAGTAAGGTTCCCTCCTTAGCTCTTAATTCATTGACACATTCAGTTTCTTAAGGGTTTAGTGTTTAATGACAACGAAAGGTTTCCAATGTGAATTATTTGCTAAGTAAAGCCACCACATTAATATATAATTTTCTCTACCATATTAATCTTATTCTTGCTTAAATTATCTGTTTGTATATTTGTCATATGCATCAAAGTATGATTTATGGTTAGAACACGTTGAATAAATTGGATGTATGTCTAATGACCTTCTTATTTTTGACATGTATATCTATTTGGGCCTCTGAGTTCATGATGAACTCAGTCCCAATTCTAGCCTTAGTGCATCTCGTCCAGGAGTCCAAAGTCAGATGTGTTCGCGTTTCTTTACTGCTGGGCCTACTTTCTTGAGGCTCAATCACAGAGTTCAATCCTCTTTACCTCAACTCCTTTATCATTATTATTGTCTCGTTAATTTAGTTTACTGCTTATTCTATTTTAATATTAGTTGTATTTGTTATGCCTTTATTATTGTTCAATCTCTCATGTATATAACACTCATATATCAGAATATATTCTTTTCTTTCATGTCTTAGTATCATATAAACTTAGGCAAGCCTTAAAACAATATAGGATTTAAAAGAGAAATTAGTTAGAAGTAGATCCTTAACTCATTAATTATAATCTGGTAAATTATTATTGTGTCTCACTCACCCTCCTTTCCTTGAAAGATTTTTAAAATCCAGAACTTAGCAAAACAGCACCTCTATTTCAAAAAGGGAAATCAGATTTCAGCTTCATTTTCAAAAGAAAGAAAATCAAAACTTCAGGAATTGCCGTCTTTAAGGAACTTTCAGCAAATGACCTCTTCTTTGAAAACCCTCCGAATCTGAGGTAATTTTAGGGTCACTTTCTTGCAAGACATACTTTAGAGTTATGTAACTAACTATCCCTCAAATCAAAGTATTTTCATAACTCAATCTTTTTAAACTTATAAAATCTAGACTATTTATGTACCAATTTCAAGACTCTTTTAATATCTCTTATAAACAACTTCATAAACTCATATCCCTTTAGGACCTCACATTCTTTCTATCGATATCATACTTTAGGTATACAGTAAGCAGCATTCCTTATCACTAGTCAAAACCTTTTATAAAATAATTGATCCCAAACTTAGTCTAAATCTTATGGAGCTACCTTAGGTAGATTTTAAGGGGTGCATAACACCTTCCTCTTAGAAGAATAAGAATCCTTACCCATAATCTCATCGGTTAGCAGACTAATAAAAAATATGACTTAGTAATAAAATAGGTACCTAGTATATCTTTAAATCTTAGGTGGTGACTCTCTTTCATCAACAACAGAGAAAACACAAGTTGAATACTGTCTTGACTAGTGCAAAATAGGGTGCAACAACATAGCAACTCTGTTGGGGATACACACTTAGGATCTGACCTTAGCAGATTTAGACTAATTTGACTTCTAGCTTTATTTGTACATTGCTTTGATTATGATCGAAACTGCAATTACATGCTTACATGCCTTATTAGCTCTTTATAATTACCTGCTCTCTATGACACCTTGCTTATTGCTGCTACACCCTTGTTTGTTACTTCTTTATATACACTGTCATCACATCTCTTCCAATCGAATCTTGGCCATACACTATCACACACAATGGCATGTGAGGGTTGTCTTTTACACCCCTCTGAACCTTCTTTTAAAAACTCTCTAGTTTCAGAGAATGGCTTTGTCGGGTCAACTGACATAACTTCTCGCAGTTCTCAGTCCAATTCAAAAGTAGGAAACACTATACTCTAGTAAAATAGGTCATACTGCATAAACCCTAGGAGAGTTGGTCCCAGGCACCGACACATAATTAGGAAATCCACCTTGATATCAACGGGTCATGTACCCAACGACATAATTTCTGTGGAAAGACAAACAAACATGATAAGACACTTACGGATCCGAAGCAAACACTTACCCAAATATTTTTCTTCTATCCACCTCAGAAAATGGAATTAACCAGAACATCCCTGAAATTAGCATGGTAATGGGAGCACCACATAAGCTAAAATAGTGGTGAAAGAATATTCATGGGGAACACGGAGACGAAGTTCGGATGCACTAGGGGCATTAACGGCATTGATGAACATCCGAGCAGACTACTCACTCGCCTATTGATAGAATTTTGGGATCAGGCTAAAGAGGTATTCAAATTTGCCGACTGTGAATTAGTACCAACATTGGAGGAAGTCACAAGATTTACAGAGCTGCCATCCAATGAAAGAAAGCCAGTGATACCAGTTACTATGCCCGGTTATCGGTTCTTGGATGCTCTAGGTATCACTAATAGCAGAAGTCTCAGAAGTATTGAGGACAGGTGGGTGAGCCTCGACCAAATGTTCGACAGGTTTGGGCATCGTGTAAGCTACAAATGGTATTCTGGGGAGTTTCAATGTGACCAGGCGACATGGGAGAGCCTCAGTCCTATCACTTTCGTAATGGCACTGCTGGTATTATTGGTCTTCCCACAGCGAAGGGGACGTATCGACATCAACATGTTACCAGTGGTCCTGGCGACCTACCGCGGCAATATTCAAGCTATCTTGGTGTCGATGGTGTTAGCGAGATTCTGAGGCCTTTATCTGCTTGTGCACGAGGATACGATTTCTTCAAAGGATGCAACTTATTGCTGTAGATTTGGGCCACTAAACACTTTTTTCCAACGGGAGGCTACTATCGACTACTTCGTGGGTGTCAGTAATATGATCCGCAACCACAATGAAAGAACGAGGCACTCAATCTCCCCACATGGTCAAGAAGAATTGAGGTAAACACTGACCAATCTAACAAGAGAATGGATCAACTGGAAACTCTCTTGGTTGGGTGGGAGAGCAATCTTAAGGACTCCCCAAAAGTACTTCATTGAGTTGATCGAATTAGAAGGCATTCAACCATACTCACCTCTGCGGGTCCTAAGACAATTTGGTATGATCCAAGATATGCCTCTGTGGACAAGGATGGTGTTATACAAGGATGACTACAATGGCCAGATTCCAATTCCCAGGATAAGGAAACTACAAGAAGAGTGGAATGACCTGGTAACAATGTATATGGGTCACAATTCATGGTGGACCCCCGAGTACTATGTCTGGATTAACGAAGAAGAAGAACTGGTCCACCCGAGCAGAGAGGGTATAGCTTGGTTAGAAGATATGGTGGTTGCTTTACAGATTTACCATGAGATTCTGTCACACTATCTTGTGACCGCATCAATGCATCGTCAGGTGTTCCCGGGATTCATTGACCATATGTTTCCACCGGCTGAAGAGGATGATCGGGTAGTATAATGCATCCAGATAGAGTCAAGCACACTACCAAAAATAGATCCAGAAGAGGAATCTAAATTCAATGATGATAAGCAAGAGTTTGAGGAAGACCCGGAGGAGGATCCGGAAGAGGATCCAGAAGAAGAGAATCGCACAGGAAGCGACTCAGCGGATAGTTATTAGAATTGGTTGATTTTCCCTCCTTTCCCCATTTTGTACCTTTATCCCCAATTCTCTCTTTTACTTTCCAAAAGGGTAAATTGTCTAAGCCCATGCAACTCTGTGATATAATCTTTGTTCCCACTTGTATCAGTCCAAATTATCAATGAAAAAAAATTGCTTCAAATCTAAATATGTCAAGTCTAAATGTCTGTCAAACATCCGTGAATTAGGCCTACCTCTGGCAATGAGAGGTCCCTGCAAATTTTGGGAACGCGTTAGCAGTAATGCACGAATTATCTGCTTTACGTGATTTCATACTCGCATAAATGAGGAAACTGCCTCTTGCTCTTTTTTTTCTTTTCTTTCTTCTTATTCTTCTTTTGCTTTATTATTACCCCCCAAAAAGAAAAGAAAAACTTGTTTTGCATCAACTAAAACTGGTAGAGCCACCATACAATCTTAGGTATATGGGAAAGATGTCAGCTGTAGAAGACCCAACTGAACATGCTCTGGTTGTAGCCGATAGCCCGGGGCTATCGGGGGAAAGGGCTAGTACTAGGAAGGATGAGCATGTGGCCAGGATGGCCTAGAAAATGGAATCCTTAAGAGAAGAGGTACAACATATCAGAGAATTGGTGCACCTGGCCGTGACAACACTTCCTCAACCACCGAGATTCCTTTCTTTGGATTCACTCCCAGATCATTTTCCTTCAACATCACGCCAAAACAACAACACTCCAACTTCAACCTCCACCACTCAAGATATACCTCTAGTAACATCCGCTAACCCACCAAATCCCCCTATTCACACTCCCTATGTACCGCAATATCCTCAGACATCAAAAAACCCACCTATTATCACTAATGCAACTGCCCTTCCTCGTGATGGAGTCACTTTAACCACCAACCAACACATATCTATGGCACATGCCGTTACTCACGAGCGGTACATTCCCCCTGTACATACCATTATCAAACCTACCTCTACAGTACTCGTCACGATCAGGGTCTCGTATGAGATCGATCAGTACACCGAGATGGAGAGATAGCTCAGGTGTAAGGAAAAAGAGTCGGTATCTGAGTAGTTACAAATGTTGAGAAGGCAAATGAGGAGTCTCCAAGTTGCCCAAGGAAGTGAAAGCCTGGACTTTGAAGGCATGTGTATTCACCCGGATGTGGATATGCTTGTAGGTTACAAACCCCCAAAGTTTGATACCTTCGATAGGATGGGGGAACCTCATGCACATCTAAGGGCTTATTGCGACAAGTTGGTTGGAGTGGGAAGAAATGAGAAACTAAGGATGAAATTATTTATAAGGAGTCGGACGGGAGACACACTCACCTGGTATACCTGGTAGGACCCGGAGATTGGAGAACTTGGAAGGATATGGCGGAAGACTTCATGAACCATTTTTCGATTTAATACAGAGATCACTCCTGACCCATTCACGTTGTTGAACCTGCAGAAAAAACCATCTGAGTCATTTCAAGAATATGCATGACGGTGGAGGATAGAGGCTTCCAGGGCGCAACTGCCGCTGGACAACAGTGAACTAACCAAGTTCTTCATCCGAGCCCAAGAGGGAATATACTTTGAAAAGATAATGGGAATGATGGGTCAAAAATTCCCCGAGCTGGTTAAGATGGGAGATTTCTTAGAAAAGGGCATAAAATAAGGTAAAATGCAATCTATCGCAGCACTGTAAGCGGCTCGTAAGTTCATCCAGTCAGGATTGATCAGTAGCAGAAAGAAAAGGAAAGAGGAGGTCTCAGCAGTCGTCCCCTACTATCAAAGTAACCTATCTCATGGAAGCACCTCTTATTACCTAAACAACCACTCACCACCACCCACTTACACTCCAATCTATAATACCCAACCATAATACCACCCTCAACCACAATACAACCATCCTCGAGCCAACAACAACCAAAACCCACAGTGGCCCTATGCTCATGTCCAAACCACTACACACCAAAACTGATTTGTGAATGAACCGCGTCCTCATCCCAACTTTGAAGAAAGGGGCCCTAGAACTTATACCCTGATTACTCAGCCTCTCGTCTAATTGTTTGAAAGGTTGAGATAAGCAGGATTGATACACCCAATTGAGGGAGGGGTTACTGAATATCCCACCAAATATTTTGATACCACTAAGAGATGCTTGTATCATTCCAATGTACCGGGGCATGATACAAAGACTGTTTCAAGTTGAAAATGAAATTGAAACCTTGATCAAGAGCGGAGCCATCCAGTGCACTTTAGCACCACATAATGTGAATCTCAACCCATTGCCAAATCATCAAAACCAGGAAGCTAACATGATCACATTAGATGAAGAATCTGACCAGAAGGGAACAATTATCACTATCGAAAATGCATAAGCCGCAAGAATCCCTCCTTAGAAGGCTGTCAACATTACAATACAACTAAAGCATATAGTGACTGTTCAAACTTATCCGCAGCAACCTACCGATGCTACTCAGGGTGAAGAAGATCGGGAATACAAAACCGTCCCATGGACCTATCAGCAAAGGGAAAGGCTAAAATGACAGACTCTGCCACAGCCCATGGTATGACTAGGTCTGGGAGATGATACACCCCTGAAGAGGTCAATCGAGAAAATTCGGGGAGAGATCCAATTCAAAGGAGAAACATAATGGACCCAGAAGCTTCTAAGTTCTAGATGAGAATGTCAAGCAAAGAGTATTCTGTGGAAGAAAAGTTGAAGAAAACTCCAGCACAGATATCCATTATAGATCTATTGATGAGTTCAGATAGCCATAAGGACGCCTTGTTGAAAGTGCTAAGTGGGTAAGTGTACCAAGTAACAACACTAGCGAGGCATTATCCACGACAATGGGGAAAATTGTAGAAGCAAACATGATCACTTTCAGAAGAGTTGAACTTCCTGTCAAAGGCACAAGTCACAACAAAGCTCTTCACATCACTGCCAAATATGGGGACAAAGTGGTATCCGAGTGTTGGTCGATAGAGGATCAGGAGTCAACATATGCCCGCTCTCCACCTTGCAGGAGTTGGGAATTCATTTGAGAGAGGTCAAGGAAATCCACATAAGGGTAAGAGCCTTTGACGGTTCGCAAAAGGACGTTATTGGAGAAATTTATTTAGCCTTGAAAATCGGGTCGGTCGACTTTCCAGTATTATTTCAAGTGGTGGACATATCTTCTTCTTACAATTTGCTGCTAGGTAGGCCCTAGATACATATGGCAAGGCCCAAACCGTCTACCTTACACCAATGCATAACATTCGAGTGGAGATGCCACGATATCGTGGTCCACGGCAAGTGGGGTCACTCCACCTATATGGAGTATGCTTTCCCATTCATTGAGGGGCTAGACGAATTAACTTACAATGTGGTAGAAATCATGCATACTACTAAGGAGGAGAAAACTTAACAAAATTTTGGAATGCAATTGCCGAACAGATCCAAGATGGCCATGGGGGAGATGATGAAATATGGATACATGTTAGGAACCGGGTTGGGAGCCAAGTCAGATGGGATCACAGAGCCAATTGAACATAATGGGTAGAAAGGAAGGGCTGGCATTGGATATCAGCCTCCAGAAGGGAAAAAGGTTTTTGTGCTAGAGCATGTTGCAAGTTTGGGACAGAGTTGAACACCTGAAGATGGTATCATCGATGGGATGGGAAAGCTGTTCATGAATATGATTGAAGAATTATGTGAAGGAACAGACGTCAAGACACCGACTATCAGAGATGCCAGACCAGGGGAAGAGCTGCAGAATTGGCAGTTAGTCCATCTTTGGTTCGCCGGGAGTCTTAGTAGCATGGAACTGTAAAATTTTACTTTTGAATGAGCATGGTCAATTGAGGCATGTACCTTTTTGTCATTTGCTTCTTGAACGCTCAAAACGTTCCCTTTTTGATGAAATAAAAAAGAATCTTTTTCCTAAATATCACACCTTTATTTTACTATTTATTTATACCTAGCTTTTCTTTTCAGTAATCAAACTGAAAAAATACTGTGTTCCGCGATTATAACATGTAATGAAACTACTGAGCACAACGATCTGGATTACGAGAAATATGACGACAGTATGATGCAAGAAAATCTCCCACCGGAGATAGAACATCTAGAGAGTTAGAAGAAGCCCAACCTCGAAGAAACAGAAACAGTCAATCTTGGAAGCGAAGAAGATGTGAAAGAAGCCAGAATCAACATTAACTTGGAAGCTGAGCGTCAGGGGAAAATGATTGAGCTCCNAAGGGAAAGATGTCAGTTGTAGAAGACCCAACTGAACATGCTCTGGTCGTAGCCGACAGCCCGGGGCAATCGGGAGAAAAGGATAGTACTAGGAATGATGAGCATGTGGCCAGGATGACCCAGGAAATGGATTCCTTAAGAGAAAAGGTACATCATATCAGAGAATTGGCACACCTGGCCATGACAACACTTCCTCAACCACCCAGATTCCCTTCTTTGGATTCACTCCCAGATCATTTTCCTTCAACATCGTGCCAAAACAACACTCCAACCTTAACCCCCACCACTCAAGTTATACCTCCAGTAGCACCCGCTAACCCACCAAATCCCCTTATTCACACTCCTTACATATCGCAATATCCTCAGGCATCACAAAACCCACCTATTACCACTAATGCAACTACCCGTCCTCGTGACGGAGTCACTTTCACCACTAACCAGCACATACTTGTGGCACATGCCGCTACTCACGAGCGGTACATTCCCCATGTATATGCCATTATCAAACCTACCTTTATAGCACCCATCACGGCCAGGGTGCCATATGAGATTGATCAGTACGTCGAGATAGAGAAAGAGGCCAGGCGTATGGAAGAAGAGTCGGTATCTGAGCAGTTGCAAATGTTGAGAAGGCAAATGAAGAGTCTCCAACTTGCCTGAGGAAGTGAAAGCCCGGAGTATGAGGACCTGTATATTCACTCGGATGTGGATATGATAATAGGTTACAAACCCCCAAAGTTCGACAGCTTCGATGGGACGGGGGACCCTCACGCACATCTGAAGGCTTATTGCGACAAGTTGGTCGTAGTGGGAAGAAATGAGAAACTAAGGATGAAATTATTTATAAGGACTAAGGAATATGATAGGAGAAGAATTCACCTGGTATACCCAACAGGACCCGCAAAATTGGGGAACTTCGCAACATATGGCGGAGGACTTCATGAACTGTTTTTGATTTAATATAGAGATCACTCATGACCGATTCACGCTGGTGAATAGAAAGATTATCTGAGTCATTTCAAGAATATGCATGATGGTGGAGGACATAGGCTTCCAGGGCGCAACCGTCGTTGGACAATAGTGAACTAACCAAGTACTTCATCCGAGCCCAAAAGGGAATATACTTTAAAAAGATGATGGGAATGATGGGTCAAAAGTTCCCCTGAGCTGGTTAAGATGGGAGATTTCTTAGAAGAGGGCATAAAATATGGCAAGGTGCAATCTATTGCAGCACTGCAAGCGGCTAACAAGGCCATCCAGTAAGGATCGATCGGTAGCGGAAAGAAAAAGAAAGAGGAGGTCTCAGCAGTTGTCCCCTACTATCAAACTAACCCATCTCGTGGAAGCACCTCTTATTCCCCAAAAAACCACTCACCACTACCCACTTACGCTCCAATCTATATTACCCAACCATACTACCACCCTCAACCACAATACAACCCTCCTCGAGCCAACAACAACCAAAACCCACAAAAGCCATATGCTCTTGTCCAAACCACACCAAAACTGACTTGTGTATGCACCGCGTCCTCATCCCAACTTTGAAGAAAGGGGTCCTAGAACCTATACCCTGATTGCTGAGCCGCTAGCCCAATTGTTTGAAAGGTTGAAAAGAACAGGATTGATAAACCCAATTAAGGGAAGGGTTCCTGAACATCCCTCCAAATATTTTAATGCCACTAAGACATGTGTGTATCATTCCAATGTATCGAGGCACAATACTAAAGACTGTTTCAAGTTGAAAAAATGAAATTGAAACCTTGATCAAGAGCGGAGCCATCTAGTGCACTCCATCACCACCTAATGTGAATCGCAACCCATTGCCAAATCATCGAAACCAGGTAGCTAACATGATCACATTAGATGAAGAATATGACCTGAAGGGAATAATTATCACTATCGGAAATACAGAAGCCGCAAAACATCCCTCCTAAAAAGGCTCCCATCATCACAGTACAACTAAAGCCTACAGTGACAGTTCAAACTTATCCGCAACAACTGCCGATGCTACTCTGGGTGAAGAAGATCGGGAATACAAAACCGTCCCATGGACCTATCAGCAAAAGGGAAAGGCCAAAATGATAAATTCTGCCGCAGCCCATGGTATGACTAGGTCTGGGAGATGCTACGCCCTTTAAGAGGTCAATCGAGCAAATCCGGGGAGAGAACAAATTCCAAGGAGCAACATAACAGACCGAGAAGCTGCTGAGTTTTGGAAGAGAATGTCAAGCAAAGAGTATTCCGTGGAAGAATAGTTGAAAAAGAATCTAGCACAAATATCCATCGTGGATATATTGATGAGTTCGGATATCCATAAGGACTCTTTGTTAAAAGTGCTAAGTGGGGTAAGCGTACCAAGTAATTCCACTAGTGAGGCATGGGCCGCGACAATCGGAAAAATGGTAGAAGCAAACATGATCACTTTCAGAAAAGATGAACTTCCTATCGAAGGCGCAAGTCACAACAAGGCTCTTCACATCACTGTCAAATGCAGGGAAAAGTGGTATCTCGAGTGATGGTCAATGAAGGATCAGGAGTCAACATTTTCCCACTCTCCACCCTGCGGGGGTTGGGAATTAATTTGAGGAAGGTCAAGGAAATCCACGTAAGGGTGAGAGCCTTTGATGGTTTGCAAAAGGACGTTATTGGAGAAATTTATTTAGCCTTGAAAATTAGGCCGGTCGACTTTCCAGTATTATTTCAAGTGATGGACATCTCCTCTTCTTACAATTTGCTGCTAGGCAGGCCCTGGATACATATGGTAGGGGTCGTACCATCTACCTTGCACCAATGCATAAATTTCGAGTGGGGATGCCAGGAGATCGTGGTCCACGACGAGTGGGGTCACTCCACCTATTTGGAGTATGATGTCCTATTCATTGAGGGGCTAGACGGAGTCTCCTTCCACGATGTAGAAATCATGTAGACTATTGAGGAGGAGAAGACTGAACAGAATTTGGGAGTACAATCACCGTACAGATACAAGATGGACATGAGGGATATAATGAAATATGGATATAGGCCAGGAACAGGGTTGGGAGCCAAGTCAGATGGGATCATGGAGCCAATTGAACACAATGGGCAGAAAGGAAGGGCTGGCATAGGATATCAGCCTCCAGAAAGGAAAACTCGCACCGTTAGCTCCGGGAAAAATATTTTTGTGTCGGAGCATGTTGCAAGTTCGGGACAAAGTTCAACACCTGAAGATGATAACATCGACGGGATGGGGAAGTTGTTCGTGAATATGATTGAAGAATGTTGTGAAGGAACTGACGTCAAGACACCGACTATCAGGGATGCCGAACTAAGGGAAGAGCTGTAGAATTGGATAGCCAGTCCATCTTTGGTTCGCCGTGAGTCTTGCTAGTATGGAACTATAAAAGTTTCTTTGGAAAGAGCACGGTCAATTAAGGCATGTATCATGTATGTACCTTTTTATCATTTGCCTCTTGCGAACGCTTAAGACGTTCCCTTTTTGATGAAATAAAAACAAATCTTTTTCCTAAATATCGCAACTTTATTTTACTACTTTATTTATGCCTAGCTTTTATTTTCAATAATCAAACCGATAAAAACCGCATTCCGCCATTACGACATGTAACGAAACCGTTGAGCGCAACGATTCGGATTATGAGAAATATGACGAGAGTATGATGCCAGACAATCTCCTGCAGGAGATCAAATATCTAGAGAATCAGAAGAAGCCCAACCTCAAAGAAACAGAAATAGTCAATCTTGGAAGCGAAGAAGACATGAAAGAAACCAGAATCAGCATTCACCTGGAAGCTGAGCAGAAGGGAAAAATGATTTAGCTCCTCTGACAGTACGTCGATGTGTTCTCATGGTCCTATGATGACATGCCAGGATTAAGCACCGACATTGTCTCGCATCAACTACCCACTGACCCTACCAGACCTCAGGTCAAGCAGAAGCCCAGGAAGTTCTAACCTGATTTAAGTTTGAGGATAAAGGAAGAAGTGACCAAACAAATAGAAGCAAATATAGTAAGAGTCACCAACTATCCAAGTTGGTTGGCAAACATTGTCCTAGTTCCCAAAAAGGTTGGAAAGATCGGAATATATGTGGATTACCGGGATCTTAACAAAGCTAGCCCAAAGGATGATTTCCCCTTGCTAAATATCCACATTCTCATTGGCAACTGTGCGAAGCACGAACTGCAGTCATTTGTGGATTGTTTTGCTGGATACCATCAAATCCTAATACACGAGGAAGACGCAGAGAAAACAACTTTTACCACTCCTTGGGTAGTCTATTTTTATAGGGTTATGCCGTTCGATCTCAAGAACGCAGGCGCCACCTACATGAGAGCCATGACGACCCTCTTTCACGACATGATTCATAAAGAGATCAAAATATATGTGGATGATGTCATCATAAAATCTTGAATGTGTCCAAAGCACTTGGATGACTTGAGGAAATGTTTCAAACACATGCGAAGGTACAGTTTGAAATTGAATCCAGCAAAGTGCGCGTTTGGAGTCCCCGCTGGAAAACAATTGGGTTTTATTGTAAGCAGGAAAGGGATAGAACTGGACCCATCAAAAATCAAAGCCATCTAAGAACTACCACCACCAAAGAGTAAGAAAGATGTCATGAGTTTCTTGGGAAGATTGAATTATATCAGTCGTTTTATAGACCAGTCCACGGTAATCTGCGAACCCATTTTTAAGCTGCTGAAGAAGGATGTTGCCACGAAATGGACGAAGGAGTGCCAGAAAGCCTTCGACATAATCAAAGAGTATCTTTCAAACTGGCCAGTGTTGGTTCCCCATGAACCAGGGAAACCATTATTGCTCTATTTGTCAGTCTTGGACAATTCCTTCGGTTGTGTGTTGGAGCAACACGACGAAACTGGGAGAAAGGAGCAGGCCATCTACTACTTAAGAAAGAAGTTCACACGTGCGAGGCCAAGTACACTTTGATAGAACACACTCGTTTTGCTATGACCTGGATTGTTCAGAAGCTAAGGCATTACATGTCAGCATACACTACACATCTCATATCTCGGCTCAACCCACTCAAGTACATTTTTCAGAAGCCAATGCCTACCGGAAAGCTAGCTAAATGGCAAATTCTCCTCAGCGAATTTAACATTGTGTACATAACTCAGAAGGCTATCAAAGGACAAGCTTTAGCCAACCACATCGTCGAGAATCTAGTGGATGGAGACTACGAACCACTTACCATGTATTTCCCCGATGAAGAAGTACTATTTGTCGGGGAAGGTATTGCAGAATCATACCCTAGATGGAGCATCTTTTTTGATGGAGTAGCAAACTTCAAAGGAGTCAGAATTGAGGCAGTCTGATTTCAGGATCTAGAAAATACTATCCAGCATCGAAAAAAATAAGATTCCCTTGTACCAATAATATGGCTGAATACGAGGCATGCATTCTTGGAATCAGAATGGCAATCGATATGAACATCAAGGAACTTTTGGTCATAGGAGATTCTGATTTGCTGATCCACCAAGTCCAAGTAGAATGGTCAACCAAGAATGTCAAGATACTATTGTACTTGCACTGCATGAAGAAGCTGCGCAAGAAGTTCACAAAAATAGAGTTTAGGCATGTCCGCAAAATTCAGAACGAGTTCGCAGACCCTAGCGTCCTTATCATCTATGATTCAGCATCCAGACAAGAACTATGTCGACCCCATCGAGGTAGAAATCAAAGATCAATATGCCGATTGCTTCCATGTGAATGAAGAACCAGATGGTAAACCTTGGTATCACGACATCAAGAAGTTCCTTGCGACCCAGGAGTACCCAGAAAATGCTACTAATGGTCAAAAGCGAACCCCCGGAAGGTTGGAAAACCACTTTTTCCTCAACAGGGAATTCTCGTACAGGAGGACCCCAGACTTAGGTTTGCTGAGATGTGTAAACGCCGCCGAAGAAACCAGAATGTTGGAAAAAATACATGCAGGGATGTGCGGGGCCCACATGAACGGGTTCATGTTAGCCAAGAAGATTTTGAGAGCTAGATACTTTTGGATGACTATGGAAAGCGACAGAATCCGCTATGTGCAGAAGTGTCACCAGTGCCAGATTCACGAAGATTTTATCAGGGTTCCACCAAATGAGTTAAATGTAATGGGTTCACCCTGACCTTTCGCCGCCTGGGGCATGGACTTGATAGGACCCATAGAGCATGCAGCGTCAAATGGACATCATTTATTTTGGTAGCCATCGACTATTTCATTAAATGGGTCAAGGCATATACTTATAAGGCAGTGACAAAGAAGGTAGTGACGGATTTTGTCTGGAACAACATCATTTGCAAATTTGGGATGCCAGAGTCCAGCATTACCTACAATGCCGCTAACCCCAATAACGACCTCATGAGAGAAATCTGCAAGAAGTTCAAAATCGTCCACCACAATTCCACAACCTACAGACCACAAATGAATGGGACAGTCGAGGCAGCTAACAAGAATATCAAGAGAATTATGCGAAAGATATTGGACAATTACAGACAATGGCATGAGAAGTTACCTTTTGCCTTATTAGGTTACCGGACCACCATGGGAACATCTACTGGGGCAACACCGTGCATTTTGGTATACGGCACTGAAGTAGTGATACCCATAGAATTCGAAATACAGTCCTTAAGAGTCATTCAAGAAGAAAAATTGGACGATGCAGAGTGGATACGCGTCAGGCAAGAACAGCTCATACTCATTGATGAGAAAAGAATGGATGCAGTATGTCATTGCCAGCTATACCAAAACAGGATGGCTAGTGCATTTAACAAAAGAGTGAAGCCTCGCCAATTCTCACCGGGGCAGTTGGTTCTGAAGAAAATCTTTCCCTATCAAGAAGAAGCTAAAGGGGAGTTTGCACCGAACTGGCAGGGTCCTTACGTGATCCACAGAGCACTGTCTGGTGGAGCTCTAATCTTAGAAGAAATAGATGGAAGAGTCAGCACAAAGCCGATCAACTCAGACGCAATCAAAACATATTACGCCTAAAGACAAATAGAGTTAGGATTTTGATGTAACAAAACTACGTTCAACCTAACTTCCCACAGAGGGATATATAGGAAACCCACATAGGGTTCGGTTTCTCTCCCCTTTCTCTTGTAATATAAAAACCAAATGTCATTTTTGTATGTTGTACAGGAACTACGCCGACTTGAATTCCTCAAAAAGGAATACGTAGGAAATCCTCATCGAGATCAGTCATCGTTTGTAATTGAACTATATTCTGGACTGATTCCACCTGGATACGTAGGCTGTCTGAGTCAGACTTGGCCATTTTCATTTCTTAATCTCATCATTTTGCATATGTTGTAATTGAACTACGTTACGACTTGATTCTGTTTTGGATACGTAGGCTGCCTGAGTCAGGCTCGATCGTTTCATCATATTTCATCATTATCCCACGAACTACGTTCAGACCGGATTCCGCTTTGGATACGTAGGCAACCTGAAAGGGTTCAGTCATAACCTTAGGAAACCTCTGTAATGCATTATCCTTAATTAGGATGCAGTCGTAACAGCAAGTAGTCGCGTTGTCAGAGACACCATGGAAGATTGACATCAACGGGATGAAGTCGTAACATGTCATAATCCGGAATGACGGCGTATGCCTTAAAAGAAACAAGTATTTTCAAAATATTTTCTAAGATTATATATAAAGTATTCTATTTCATCTACCAAACTTTGTGGTGTTATCATGTCAAAGGCTGGGGCAAATCAATATCATGGTCAGCAGGTCAAAAACCAAATGTCATTTTTGTATGTTGTACAGGAACTACGCCGACTTGAATTCCTCAAAAAGCAATACGTAGGAAATCCTCATCGAAATCAGTTATCGTTTGTAATTGAACTACGTTCTGGCCTGATTTCGCTTGGATACGTAGGCTGTCTGAGTCAGACTTGGCCATTTTTATTTCTTAGTCTCATCATTTTATATATGTTGTAATTGAACTACGTTACGACTTGATTCCTTTTTGGATACCTAGGCTTCCTGGGTCAGGCTCGGTCGTTTCATCATATTTCATCACTATCCCACAAACTACGTTCAGACCTGATTCCGTTTTGGATACGTAGGCAACCTGAAAAGGTTCGGTCATAACCTTAGGAAACCTCTGTAATGCATTAGCCTTAATTCGGACGCAGTCATAAAAGAAAGTAGTCGCGTTGTCAGAGATACCATGGAAGATCGAGATCAACGGGATGAAGTTCTCGAAGGGATACGTTCGCGTGTAGAGAACCTTTCGTAACATGTCATAATCTGGAATGACAGCGTATGCCTTAAAAGAAACAAGTATTTTCAAAATATTTTCTAAGATTATATATAAAGTAATATGTTCCATCTACCAAACTTTGTGGTGCTATCATGTCAAAGGCTGGGGCAAATCAATATCATGGACGACGCAAACCAACTCCACACCCCCCCCCCCAACCCTGGG
>AWOL01S0029367.1:174473-188169 GCA_000715115.1 Nicotiana otophora
CCCCAACACTGGGGCAAATGACAGACCCACTACTTGCCTAAGATTATCTCTCCTCCTTTTACTTTAAATTTTTTAGAACAGCTAAGGCTAACTTTTGAATCCTCTGCATGTGCTTCGGAATCAGACATCTGACAGACAAATCTGTAAATAGAAAACCGCTTGCTCAATCAATCAGAGCACCCTGTACAAATCGTACGTCGGCTTCACCAATCAAAGTCCTGTATATAGCAAACCGTCTTCTCAATCAATCGGAGCACCATGTATAAATCGAACGCCTGCTTCTCCAATCAAAGTTCTATATATAGCAAACTGTCAGCTCAATCAATCGGAACGCCTTGTACAAATCGAACGTCGACTTCGCTAACTGGAGCCTTGTATATAGCAAACTACAAACTTCGCCAACGAAAAGCAATCCGCAGCACCGCTCCGCCAATCACGGATGCCAAAATAGACAATCGCAAACCTCGTCACCAATGGTCTGCCAATCGATGGTCGCGACCTAGCTTCACAGTCAAGAGTATCTCTTGGGCATGCTTATATTTCATTTCGTTATTGCTTTGATTGTTTTAACGTTTTGTTCGTGCAGCTTTATGCATGATTTCAATCGCTCCCGAGCATAGAATACTTTACATTTTAGTGCAAAGCTCTCCCAATAAGCGGAGACGCACTCTGCAAATCAAGCTCTCCCAACAAGTGAAGACATTTCTCAGAGCAAAGCTCTCCCAGCAAGCGGAGACGCACTTTACCAATCAAGCTCTCCCAAAAAGCGGAGACAATTTTCAAATGCTCTGACAGCTGTGGAATGGTACACAGCTCGGCTAACAAATCGAGTCAGGATCAAGTATCACATCATCCCAATCCCAAATAAAGGCTCGCCGCCAGCCAAACATCATCATTCCTGCATCATTTACATCGCATCTTAATATATTCTGCATTACAGTATATTTGTATGCGTATATTTTATTTATTTTGCAGGAACAACACTGCAGGGTGGAACCTTTTCTTAGCAGCAGACCGAACTATATTGTTGTGGGGACAGCCAACCCAGTAACGGGCCAAGATCCCAGCTCAAGATGACCAGCGAGCTCAAAAATTTGAATCATTCAAATCAGGCCGCAAAATTCAAGCTATTATGAGTGACCAATCTTCCGTCTCGTCGTATCGTCATAATATGATACTGGGGTAATTCTTGCGAGTGTCGCTTCCTCAAAATCCATACTCCAAAACTACATGAGGCCTGATCCTCATTAAGCCCGAGGTATGTAAGCAATTCAAAGCCAGAATTCGGCCCAATATCCCCAAAACTTTCCAAGATTCTTCCTCAATTCATAATTTTCATGCCATTCTTGCAAAGCATGCCTAAAGTCGAGACAAAATTGGCTTTGGTTCAATTTCTTTGCCCGAAAACTCTTTCATCGTCTCCGGTCAAAGAGGGTCATCTGTTGACGGCCAATTTTGACCCTCCCTTTTAAAATTAATTTATTCATGCTTAACAATTTACAATAAATACTTTAAAAGTATTTTCTATTAATGAATATCTATTTTATAAATTAATTAATTATTAGTTTAAAAATTAATCATGAAGTACTGATATTGTGTAAATATAAATGTATTTACTATAATAAAAATAACTTTTGTATATACATTACATAGGTTTTATAATTTGACAAAATTACTCCTTAATTTCTAGTGAATTAGGTTACTATGTTAATATTTTGAAATTAGTGCTATAATTCAAAATATATATCATTTATAGATAATTAATTAAAATATTTAGTTATAATTTTACCACATTTTTTATTAAAATTGTTAAGTTTATTTAAATTGATTTTAAAAGAGTTAAAAACAACGAGGCTACGATTGCAATTTCGCAACTAAATACAAAATGGCTATTTCTTAAATTATTTTAGCCCAAATATACAGCCCAATCCGGAAATACCCAGCCCAAGTCCACCCCTCTCTTCCAACTTGGCAATCCATGCCATTCTCACTAAACCAATGAGATCGTGCCACGTCACCCTCATTTATCACTCATAAAACAAACACACATGCATCTAAACCGTTGATCCATCTGATCAATGGCTCACATTTAATCTCTAACTTTTCTTTGATTTTTAAACACCCGCCCAGAGATCAAATCTCAACCATCCAAATTCCTTTGATCTAACGGCCCCCGATTTTCCCACTTAAAACATTTCTAAAAAAACAATCACCAAATAATCAGAGTCGTTGATCAACAGATCCAACGGCTCCCATTCTGTCTCTCACCTTTAAGCCTATAGACCAACCCCCAATTACCCAGAAACCATAATCATTTCCCCCACTCCCTGACACCCTCATTTCCTTTTCCTCTCTCTTTTCTCTCCTCTCCATCAAAACATCACTCTCAGAACCTTGCACAAATTCGTGCAAGGTCACTCGAAAATACTATAAATCATCTCCCATGTCCCTGCTACTCTATGATTCTTGCTTAATATTCCCTTTTTCAATCACAAGTCCAAGACCCCCAAATTTGAAACCCTAAACTCAAAAGAGAAATTATTTGATTTTCTCTCATAAGTCAAAATCGGAGCCTGAAGTTATCTCTTGCCTTCTGAAATCCTCAAATCCTGCTGCAAATTCCCCTTTTCAATCACAAATTCAAACATCCAAATTCTTAAACCCTAGACTCAAGAATGCAACATCAAATATCTGTTTCTCCTTCGTGTTCCGTCAAATAGGAGCATGCATGGAGTCGTCTCAGAGTTTATTATGAGGATTCGAAGCCCAGAGGTCAAACTTAATGACCTCTGGATATTAGGGCTTTAACCACTGGTCCAAAGACTTCAACGATCAATCCCTCTTCTCAGGTAAAATCAACCTTGTTTTTCCCTCTGTTTCTTTTTTATTTTTACTCGATTTGCTATCATTATCTATCATGCATCATCTTCTACTATCATTTTGAATCTCATTGAACCCTAGAGGCATTGATTGCCACTATAAAAAGAGTCCTTCAATGCTCTCACCTAAGAAGAACCTAGCAGTCATATACACATACAGATATAAACACACTAAGCACACAAAGGCACTAAGAAATTTAGGGTTTCTAGTCTTGGCTTTCTTACTGTTTTCCCTCTTTTTTGCTGAGTTTATTACTAATTTGAACTCGAGAGTTTTGGGATTTTGAGCAACAAAAAGAGTTTGTTTGGCCTGCTGCCCTCGAAAAGGTTAGCATCTCTCTCTCTCACACTCTTCTCTTTGTTCGTCTTTTTGAATGACATGAGTATACTGAGATAGGTGTTATAGATTATAATTATGTGCTGACATGCTTGATGTTTATGTTTTTTTTAGTATGACGGACTTTTGTGGTCAGCTTGTTCTGTTATGATTCTTTGAGTAACAATTGATTAAGGCATTGATAATTGTTAATCTTTGTTCTGAGTTTTACAAATAGTCTCCATGCCTAAGTTCTTATGTATTCATGTCTAATATGAACTTCATAGTCTTCATTGACTTGCAGTAAACTCATCTATGTCTAATTGCATCTCTCTAATCTTGTGGATTTTGGAAGTTGAACTTACTACCTGATAGTTATGACTAAAATGAAACCTACACTTGTTCAAGACTTATATCCCTGCTCTTTTTAACCTTGAGCCTGCGCTTAAAATGTTTAAACACTTTCTTCTCTGCATGTGTTTGTTAAACTGCCTCTGAGTTACCACTATGGTCCTTACTTTGTTTGATTATTATCATTGTTAAACCAATCATGTTCATGTTTTCCTTTCACCAGTGATATTGTTATAACGTTCTCTTTTGCATATTATTCCTTGTATCTTATTTGTTTATGATCAAGTTCATTATTTGGTAAGCTTCACTGATGTACACTTGAAAATTCAATATGTCCATGTAACTTAACTAAGTTTAAAACATGTGAGTGTTTAGATGCTTTCTTCTCTGTATCTGCACTTGTCAACTCTGAGAGTAATTTCTGGCCTATCACTCTAACTTTCTCATGATCGTGCTCAACTTTTGTATGCCTAGGAAACTATCTTATTTGCATCAAGTTGTCATCTTCTCATGAATCTTTGATGTATATATATTCTGTTAAGGTTAAACTATTTTCCTCTTCTTAGCGTAAGTCATGATTTTGTTTGGATAAAGTCAACTAGTAATTGCTGCACAACTAAGTTTCTTTGTTCCATAATCAGTTGAGATCTTCACACACTTGTATAATACATCCCTGCCCTTAACTTCTTTAAGCCACTATTGATTCTGTAAAGCCTGCATGTATCTATTATTGACCTGTATTCCATGAAGATAGGACTTCGACACTATGTTATAATCAAGTGGCACTTTTAAGAGCTGATGTATGATAACTTCATACCTAGATTTATGTTTGAGTTTGAACTTGTTTTGAAGCAATGTTTTTCATCTCCTTTCTTTACCAACATGTTGATCTGGTTCTGTAATTAGTTCTGTAATGTGCAAAGTTCCCCTACTTATATGAGATCATTGTCTCACTCACCCTACCTATGTGTAGTTGATAAATGTTGCAAGCATATCTGTTTGACTCTACAAAACCGTGTTCTATCTTGAATTGTGCTCAGCCTTCTCCTTATTATTAATCTAAAACTGAATCTGACTCTGCAACCTCATGAAGTCCATTTGTTAATATTGTTTGAACATGATGATTTGCTAACATTGTTAGAAGCATGACCTTGTTGAGACCTTAGGGGGTGCCATGTTTGAACCTGTAAATTTGTAGTCCTGATGAGAGTTACATCACATTCTTGATGACATTAGCAACCTCTCTGTAACAATAGCTGACTATGACTGTTGGTTTTAATCTGCTTCGATGTCTTTAAGGTGCCAAATAATGTTATTAATACTTGTTTGAATATGTTATGCCTTAATGATTCATTCTTGCAATGGTATGACTATGAAACCTTTTTTTTATCTATGCGTATTCTGAACTCAGTCCCTCCCCCTTTAGGTTTCCTTGATATGTGTCCCCTATTTAGTATTAAAAGTAATCTGTATTCTCTTGTGTTATTTTCATTTAGAGAAAAGTATATATTTTGTGGTAAGTAATACTTTAGTACTTAGGTTGCATTGGAAGCGCCTCATTGGCACTTAAACCCATAAGGAAAACATGTCATTAGTGATTAAGGGTATTTGGGAGCTGAGTTCGACTCTAGGTTGGGCTACCCTCCCCGGCACAATCATTGCCCTGGTCCTTGAGTCCCTTGGGAACTTTGAAGTGTTGGGGATCCAAAGGAAGCATCGACCTCGAGTAGGATTTCCTCATTAGCTCTTAATTCATTGACGCATTCAGTTTCTTAAGGGCTTAGTGTTTAATGACGACGAAAGGTTTCCAATGCGAATTATTTGCTAAGTAAAGCCACCGTATTAATATATAATTTCCTCTACCATATTAATCTTATTCTGGCTTAATTTATTTGTTTGTATATTTGTCATATGCATCAAAGTATGATTTATGGTTAGAACACGTTGAATATATTGGATATATGTTTAATGACCTTATTTTTGACATGTATATCTATTTGGGCCTCTAAGTTCATGATGAACTGAGGCCCAATTCCAGCTTTATTGCATCTCGTCCAGGACTCCAAAGTCAATTGTGTTTGCGTTTCTTTACTTCTAGGCTTGACCATGACTTAGGTGTCTTCCTAATGGGATAAAGATTTTAATGCCTATTTTGTCGATTCGGGTGTATTATAGCTCTCAACTCTAAATTACTCACTCAATACCTCTCGGTCAGAGAGTGGTTTTGCCCAATTTGTCTTTCTCAAGACCAAATAGGTATCACCCAAAACGGTTGATAATAGCTCAAGTCGGGTTATTGATATCTCTAGGTTGAACCCTTTAATTTAATCAATCTATCAATTAACCCAATTCCTTGTTACCCTAGTTATCCTAGACTAGGTCCCTCTTTCTCAAGTAGAGACTAAGTTAAGTAGGCATGAATTAATGTTTGCAACCATTAATTCTACAAATAAAGCATGAACTAAGCTAAATAATCAACACCCAATCATAAACAAGAATTAAATTAGATACCCATAAGGTTTACATACTAGGGTTAGGTCTCAACCCTGGTAAAAGTCTAGCTACTCATAATGGGGTTTAAAGATAATAAGGAAGAAAAACTAATTAAACTCATAATGGAAGCTTAAAATGATTAAATCTATTGTAAATATACCAAAGCAAAATAAAACTTCCTAAGATATTAAAGAAAAATGGCTACAACAACTTCAGAGGTTCAAACTTGACCTAATTTTGTAAAACTCATCTATTTATACAAAGCTGAAAATCTCTGACAAAAATGCCCCTCGGGAGGTTCAGCGGCCGCACAATTCCATGTGCGGTCCGCAGATTTCTTCATCTGGAAGGAATTGGAGTTCTGCGACCGCACATTTCTGAATTGCGGTCATGAGGCATTTTTCTGCGGCCACACATTTCTGGACTACGGCCACAAAGCAACACTTCTGCGGTTTGCACTATTAGGACTACGGCCACAAGGCACTCTTTTGCGGCCACATGAATCTTATGCGGTACACAATTCACATAAGCTCCTGGACTTGGTCTTTTTGCATACTCTCTGATCTTCGACTCTTAGCCCAGTTTTGTGGCCGCACAATTCATGTGCAGTCCACACTTTGCGCAAATGTCTGCTAGATTTTTCCTCTTTGTTTGCGGCCGCAGATGGAATTCTGTGGTCCGCAATTTCTTCTGCAGCCGCAGAATTCCTTCTGCGGACAGCACATTTGTGCTTCTTCACCCTTTATTACCTTGTACTTCGGACTACTCCTTTTTAGTCGGATTTCATCTCGGGAGACCAACTTCCAGCATTCCTGCAAATTTGCATAATTTCATTAGTTTCGGAAACACAATTCAATATTTTTAGACTAAAACTAATGTCAAAAGGCACTAATAAGCAGTCAAAATCCCCACTTATCAAGGCCTACCTTCTTGAGGCCTAATCACAGAGTCTAGTCCTTTTTCCCTCAACTCCTTTATCATTATTACTATCTCGTTAATTGAGTTTACTGCTTCTACTAGTTTAATGTTAGTTGTATCTGTTATGTCTTTATTATTGTTCTATCTCTCATGTATATAACACTCATATATCAGAACACATGTTTTTCTTTCATGTCTTAGTATCATATAAACTTATGCAAGCCTTAAAACAATATAGGATTTAAAAGGGAAATTAGTTAGAAGTGGATCCTTAACTCCCTAATTATAATCTGCTCGCTAATTATTATTGTGTTTCGCTCACCCTCCTTTCCTTGAAAGATTTTCAAAATCCAGAACTTAGCAAAACAGCAACTCTATTTCAAAAGGGGGAAATCATATTTCAGCTTCATTTTCAAAAGAAAGAAAATCAGAACATCAAGAATTGCCGCCTTTAAGGAATTTTCAGCAAACGACCTCTTCTTTGAAAACCCTCCGAATCTAAGGTTATTTTAGGCTCACTTTCTTGCAAGACATCCTTTAGAATTATGTAACTAACCATCCCTCAAATCAAAGTATTTTCATAACTCAATCTTTTTAAACTTATAAAATCTAAACTATTTATGTACCAATTTCAAGACTCTTTCAATATCTCTTATAAACCCCTTCATAAACCCATATCCCTTTAGGACCTCGCATTCCTTCTATCGATATCATACTTAGGTATACAGTAAGAAGCATTCCTTATCACTAGTCAAATCCTTTTATAAAATAATTGATCCCAAACTTAGTCTAAATCATATGGAGCTACCTCAGGTAGATTTTAAGGGGTGTCTAACACCTTCCCCATAGAAGAACAAGAACTCTTACCCATAATCTCATCGGTTACCAGATTAATAAAGAACATGACTTAGTAATTAAATAGGTACCCCAATATACCTTTAAATATTAGGTGGCAATTCTCTTTTATCAACAACAGAGAAACCACAAGTTGAATCAGGTCTTGACTAGTGCAAAATAGGGTGCAACAACCACAGTTTCGATTCTAGTTTTGCCTTCAGCGTCAGGATCTTATACAATGTATTGTGATGCTTCTCGGATTGGTATTAGGTGTGTCTTGATGGAGGAAGGTAGAGGGATTGCTTATGCTTCGCGCAAGTTGAAGCCCCATGAGAAGAACTACCTTGTTCATGATTTGGACTTGGCAACCATCGTTCATGCATTGAAGATTTGGAGGCATTATTTCTATAGTGTGTCTTGTGAGATATTTATGGATCATCGGAGTCTTCAGCACTTATTCAAACAAAAGTATCTAAATTGAGGCAGTGAAAATGGTTGGAGTTGCTAAAGGACTATGATATTAACATTTTGTATCTTCCCGGGAAGGCCAATGTGGTGGCCGATGCCTTGAGTAGAAAGGCGGTGAGTATAGGTAGCTTTGCATTTATTCTGGTAGGTGAGAGACCGCTTTCATCAGATGTTCAGGACTTGGCCAATCAGTTTGTGAGGGATAGATTTTTCGGAGCCTCATCGGGTTTAGCTTGTATGGTTTCTCGGTCTTCCTTATATGATCGCATCAGAGAGTGTCAGTATGACGACCCCCTTTTCGTTGTCCTTAAGGACACGGTTCAGCATGGTGATGCCAAGGAGGTTACTATTGGAGATGATGGGGTGTTGCGGATGTAGGGTCGGATTTGTGTGCCCAATGTATGGACACTCGACATGAGATGGATCGCCAACATACTTTCAGAGCATAGATACATGAAACACTAGATGGACACTTGACAGACTAGGTGGAAAGGCAAGCTTGTAAGCCACCTCTCCAATCCTCTAAAGCACCTCAAACGGCCCAATATACCGAGGGCTCAACTTGCCCTTCTTCCTGAACCTCATAACACCCATCATGGGTGAAACCTTGAGCAGCACCTTCTCCTCAACCATATAAGCAACATCATGAGCCTTTCGAACGGCGTAACCCTTTTGTATAGACTGCGCCATGCGAAGCCGATCCTGAATCAATTTAACCTTGTCCAAAGCATCCTAAACCAAGTCAGTACCAGTAACCTAGCCTCTCCCGGCTCAAACCAACCCATCGGAGATCGACACTGCCTCCCATACAAAGCCTCATATGGAGCCATCTAAATGCTCGACTGGTAGTTGTTGTTGTAGGCAAACTCTGCGAGTAGCAGAAACTGATCCTAAGAACCCCTGAAATCTATGACACAAGCACGTAACATATCCTCCAATGTCTGAATAGTGCGCTCGGACTTTCCATTCGTCTGAGGGTAAAACTCTGTACTCAACTCAACTTGGGTCCCCAACTCACACTGCACTGCTCTCCAAAACTGCGATGTAAATTGTGTGCCCCAATCCGAAATGATGGACATTGGCAAACCATGAAGGCAAATAATCTTGCAGATGTAAATCTCAGCCAACCACTCCGAAGAATAAATAGTCCTAATTGGAATGAAGTGCGCGAACATGTTCAGCCGATCCACAATCACACAAATAGCATCAAACTTCCTCGAAGTCTGTGGGAGCCCAACTACAAAATCCATGGTGATACGCTCCCATTTTCACTCCGAAATCTCAAGCCTCTGAAGCAATCCGCCCGATCTCTAATGTTCATACTTCACCTACTGACAATTTAGGCACCGAGCTACAAACCCCACTATATCCTTCTTCATTCTCCTCCACCAATAATGCCGCCTCAGGTCCTGGTACATCTTTGCGGCACCCGGATGAATGGAATACCGTGAACTATGGGCCTCCTCAAGAATTAACTCACGTAGCCCATCTATATTAGGCACATAGATCTGACCCTGCATACCCAACACCCCATCATCCCTAATAGTAACATCCATGACATCACCGTGCTGAACCTTGTCCTTAAGGACAAGCAAATATGGATCATCTTATTGGCGCTCTCTGATGCGATCATATAAGGAATACCGAGAAACCACATAAGCTAGAACCCAGCTAGGCTCTAAAACATCTAATCTCATGAACTGGTTGACCGAGGCCTGAACATCAACTGCAAGCGATCTCTCACCAACAAGAATAAATGCAAGGCTACCCATACTCACTGCCTTTCTACTTAAGACATCGGCCACCATGCTCCCCCTGGCTACGAGAGTACACCAGGATCTCATCAATGAATATTATCACAAACGAGTCGAGATAAGGCTAAAATACACTATTCATCATATGCATGAATGTTGTTGGGGCGTTAGTCAGCCCAAAAGACATTACAAGGAACTCATAATGACCATAACGGGTCCTGAATATCGTCTTTAGAATATCCGAGTCCCAAATCTTCAACTAGTGATACCTAGACCTCAAATCAATCTTAAAGAACACCTTCGCTACCTGAAGCTGGTCAAATAGATCATCAATACGCAGCAAAGGATACTTGTTCTTGATTGTAACTTTGTTCAACTGCCTATAGTCGATGCACATCCGCATAGTGCTATCTTTCTTCTTCACAAACAGAACTGGTGTGCCCCAAGGCAACATACTAGGCCTAATAAACCCCTTATCAAGAAGTTCCTGAATCTGCTCTTTCAATTCCTTCAACTCAGCTGGTGCCATACGATACGGAGGAATAGAAATGGGCTGAGTGCCCAGCACCAAGTCAATACCAAAGTCAATATCCTTGTCGGGCGGCATACCCGGTAGGTCTGCAGGAAACACATCCGAAAAATTTCGCACCACCAGAACAGAATCAATAGTAGGAGTATCAGTAGCAACATCCCTCACAAAGTCCAAATATGACAGACATCCCTTCCTAACCATCCGTTGGTCTTAGCGGGTACATAATCTAGAGAACCTCTCCACTTGATCCTTGGCAAACACGGCATTGCCAACATCACAGTCTTAGCGTGACAATCCAGAATAGCTTGACATGGAGACAACCAGTCCATACCCAAGATCATAACAAATTCAACCATACTAAGCAATAAGAGATCAACTCTCGTCTACAATCCCCCAATAGTCACTACACATGACCGATATACATGGTCCACAACAATAGTATCGCCCACTGGCATAGATACATTAAAAGATGAAATTAAGGACTCATAGGGCATATCAAGATAATGAGCAAAATACGATGATACATACGAATAAGTGGAACCAGGGTCAAATAATACAGAAGCATCTGTGTGGCATACTGAGACAATACCTATGATCGCTGTGTCTGAAGCAATGGCATCTGGCCTGGCAAGAATAGCATAGAATCGAGCCTGACCGCCACCTGATTGGCCTCACCATCTAGGGTGACACTTAGCTTCATGAGCCCCACCCCGAGCTAGCTGGGCAGGTGGTGATGTAATTGGTGTTGAAGTCATAATCTGTCTTCTTTGCTGAATTGGGCCTCCCAAGAAGGGGGGACACTGCCTCCTGATATGGACAAGCTCCCCACACTCCTAGAAACCCCGATCCGACAATGGTGGTGGGGGCTGGATCGAGCCCCGAGAACCAGAATACTCGCAAGAAGAACCCGGTGCAAATGAACCCTGAACTGAAGGAGCATGGGACGAACTCTGAGCTGGGAGAGCACTGAGAGATGACAAAGCTGGACAGGCATTGTATGAATCATGGCTAGATGATGCACCACGATGAACTGGACGAGTCATCTGAGCGGGCCTATAAGGACGACCCCTGTTGTAGTGGGACTGCCCCCAGCAAGGGACACCAATGAAACCACCTGAACCACGAGGCCTCTTGGCCTCCCTCTCCTTACGTGCCGAAATACGGACCATCTCTATCTGCCGGGCAATATCACCCACCTCATCGAATGTAGCACCGGATACCCTCCCCGAGTCATAAGCAAACGCAACTAATAGGTGAGGCCATCAGTAAACCTCCCAATCCTCTCCCTCTCGGTGGGAACCAACCAAACTGCATGAAGAGCCAACTCTGAAAACCTCATCTCATACTGGGTCACAGACATGCCATCCTGATGTAGTTGCTCAAACTGTCTGCGCAGCTCCTCCCTACAAGATTATGGCACGAACTTCTCCAAGAAAAGAACGGAGAACTCCTGCCATATAAGTGGTGTTGCACCGACCAACATGCGCCTCTCATATGCCTCCCACCATTTGAAGGCATCCCCAGTAAACTGAAAAGTAGTGAATGAGACCCCACCGGTCTCCAAAATATCCACCGTGTGAAGAATCCGCTAGCACCTATCCAAGAAGTCTTGGGCATCCTCAAACTCAGCCCCACTGAATGATGGAGGCTAGAGCCTCCCAAATCTCTCTAGTCTCTTCTGCTCATCATCAGTCATAGCGGGAGTCATAATGGGACCCATCTGGGCCTGAGCAACTATAGCTGGTTGGGTTGGTAGTACCCCTGGTGTCTGAAGTCCCTGCATCACCTGCTCTCGAGTACGGGCGGTAGGAGTCTGAGTACCTCTCCCGGCCTGCGAAGTGGCTGTTGTGGCCGGAACTAAGATCGCCTGAGCAAGGCCAGTGCAAACAGTCAATATCTGGGCCAGAGCCTCCTGAAGGCCTGGAATCACAATAGGCACAGTTGGTGCTTGAGTCGGTCTCACCGGCTCAACCACATTTGGAACCTACTCCTAAGCTGGGGCAACTGGTGGATCTACAGGTGCTGCTCTAGCTGTTGTACGAGTTGTACTTCTGCCCCTACTGCGACCCCGATCTCTTGCGGCCCTAGCTGGTGTACTGGTGCTTGTCCGTCCTGTCCGGTAGCACGTGTTCTCACCATCTGTGAGAGAATAGAATAACATAAATTCAGTTCCCGGAATCAACAAATCCCCACGACAAGAATACAAGAATGTGAAGTTTCCTAAGGTTCGGCAGCCTCTCGAAGATAAGTACAGACGTCTCTGTACCGATCCGCATGACTCTACTATACATGTTCATGACTCGTGAGACCTATGTAACCTAGGCTTTGATACCAACTTGTCACGATCCAAAATCAACCAGTCGTGATGGAGCCTATCTTGGTACTAGGTAAGCCGACTATTCCGATATTTTCAACACTTTAAATCTTTGAAAGATACTAAAACAGTTAAATAAAGGAAAATCTCTTAAAACAGGATAGAAAATCATATTTCAATACATAAATTCTTTCCAAAACCGGGGTGTCACTGAGTACATGAGCATCTACGAAATGACAAAGTACACTGTCTAGAAAGTAAAACTGAATAAATAAACTGAAAGATAAGGGAGAAGAGTAAAGATCTGCGAACGCCAAGCAGCTACCTCGATGATCTCCGAAGGTTTGGACTATGCAAATCAGTAACCACCATGACCGGAAGCAACTGGATCTGCACACGAGGTGCACGGTATAGCGTTAGTACAACCAACTCAATAAGTAACAAATCTAACCTGTGGTCTGAAGACAGTGACAAGCTCAAACAATATAGTAAAGATACATAGTTTAACAATACAGAAAAGTAGGCATGCTTCTAGGTTTAACAGTTAAGTTTAGCACATATGAAATATGCCAAGTATGACTGATAAGAAGAGTATGACGTCTCTATAGCTACATGCCAATGTGAGAACCGTATGTGATGCAACACAGTGAAATCTCAAGTATTCACACTCTCAGGGCACTCGATTTGCCCGTCTCAATTCTTACTCGCCACGCTCAGTCACTCAGCACTGTACGATACCTGTTGCGACGTGCAGCCCTATCCACATATAGCCATAAGGCCCATTACGGCGTGCAACCCGATCCGTGTATATATATATATATATATATATATATA
>AWOL01S0029367.1:189353-217361 GCA_000715115.1 Nicotiana otophora
AAAGCCATATATATATATATATATATATATATAGCTTGTTGCGGTGTGCAACCCGATCCACATATATATATATATAGCCATAAGGCTTGTTGCAGCGTGCAACCCGATCCACATATATATAGATATCACTCATAGCACGGCACTCAGGCCCCAACTCAGTCACCAATCTCTCTAGTATCTCAGGCTCACAACACTTATGCTAAGAAGAACTAATCAATGATAGGATATGTGACAATATACGATAACAGAAACTGAGATATGACACGTAATTATGAATCTGACTGAGTACACGACTGCAATTAAACAGATAACTCAACAACAAAGAATGACCATGATGGGTCCCAATAGTACCGGCATATAGCCTAAACATGATTTCTAGCATGAATCACAGCTCAAGTGCTCTAACATATAGAGTACAAAAAAATATTCAAATAAAATAGCTACGTAGTTCCAGGGAATCGACTAAATCACAATTTCTATATTGCACGCCCGCATGCCCGTCACCTAGCATGCGCGTCATATCAACATAAATCACATAGCACGAAATTTGGGATTTCATACCCTCAGAACCAAGCTTAAAAGTGTTACTTACCTTAAACTGTGCGAAACTCTACTCCAACAAGACCTTGTCTCACAAAACGGCCTCCAAATGCCTCGAATCTAGTCACAAATAGTTCGATACAATTAACACGAGCTAAAGGAATCAATTCCGCATAAAATTACTAAGTTCTTAATTAAAAAGTCAAAAAGTCCACTCAAAAGCCGGCCCCCGAGCCCATGTCTCGTAATCCAACAAAAGTTACAAAATACGGAAGCTCGTTCAACCACGAGTCGAACCATACCAAATTTATCAAAATCCAACACCAAATCGATATCCAAATCCCCAATTTAAACTCTCCAAATCCCTAGCCTCAACTCCCAAAATTACACCTCAAAACCACACAATCTAGGTGGTAAAATCAATGGAGAAATATAATTATTGAATAAATTTAACCACAGGTGACTTACCTCAAGAAACCCCTCGAACATCCTCTCAAAAATCGCCTAAGTCCGAGTTTGCAAAGTCCAAAATAAGGGAAATCACGAACCCTTCGAGTTTAAGGTTCTGCCCAAGGGTCTTTGCTTATACGGACAACTTACCAGCACCTGCGGTCCCTCAGGTACGAAAACATTTCGCTCCTGCGATGCCCACTCGAACCCCGACCTTGCGCACCTGTGGCCAAAATCCCTACATTTGTGGGTGCGCTCCTGCGAAACCGCGTCCGCTTCTATGACTCCAACACTGCCATGCCCCTCTCCGCTTCTGTGGAGGACCAGACGCAAATGCGCCTTCGCATCTACGAAAACTTTTCCGCTCCTGCGACAACTGCCTAATCCTCACCCGGTCACACCTGCGCTTCCCAGCTCGCACCTGTGACCAAAGCTTCACAAGTGCGATTGCGCCAGAAGACTCCCAGCTTCAGCAATCTTTCAAACTCCAAATTTGATCTGTTACCCATCCGAACTCCACCCAAGGCCCCTGAGACCTCTACCAAACATACAAACAAGTCCTAAAATATAATACGAACTTAGTCGAGCCTTCAAATCTCACCAAATAATGCTAAAACCTCGAATCGCGTATCGATTCAAGCCTAATGAACTTTTTGAACTTCCAACTGCTACATCTGATGTCGAAACCTATCAAATCACATCCTATTGACCTTAAATTTTGCACAAATAACACCACGGGCCTACTCCAACTCCCGGAATGCCAATCCGAGTCCGGTAACCACAAGGTCCACTCTCGGTCAAACTTCAAAATTCTCAACTTTCGCCATTTCAAGCCTAATTCAACGACGGACCTCCAATTCACAATACGGACAAACTCCTAAGTCCAAAACCACCCAACGAAGCTAACAGAACCATCAAAACTCCATTCCGAAGTCGTTTACATACAAGTCAACATCCGGTTAACCTTTTCAACTTAAGCTTCCAACCTTGAGACTAAGTGTCTCAATTCATTTCGAAACTTCTCCGGACTCGAACCAACTACCTCGGCAACTCACATAACAACAATTAAGCAGGGAATGAGCAGTAAATTGGAAAACGGGGCTAAAACTCTCAAAACAACCGGCCAGGTCGTTACACTTTACCAGGTACGTCTTCGATCCACTTTTGACATGTAAATTAATTTTAAATACAGAAAGATCTGCCTGGGATTATTATTGTCTTCCACTGCGTATTACGAACATCTATACGCAATGGTGCATATTTTCCAATTATTTTTTATCTATATTTATTTGCGAGTCAACGATGATTTCTAGGGGATGTACGTGGTGAGAGGTTGTAACTTTAAGTTCTTGCAAGAGTGCTACAATATCTACATTTTGAGAGGTTGTCATTTTGACTTCTGCAATTTCTTGTACACTTTAATTTGTTAGGATCAAATCCCCGATTGTGGAAAATTTGACAGACCAGACCCTTAAACACAATAATTTAAACAATGGAGGAGACAAAGATTCGTTTGGTTCCTTTAATTTAACTTTACTATACTATGTGCAAAGGTAGGTGACGTATAAGCAGAAAATTATAACAATCTTAAAAGGTTAGAGTTAATCCAGTATATATAAATTAGCTTAAATATTTTTAAATTCCTTCGAATACAAAATTTTATATATATCACTGATACAATATATGACTCAAGATAGATTTTATGAATTTATCAGTACGAGAACGTGAGGAGAAGGAACCCAACTATAGGAACCCTACCCCGACGAATATTTAAATAACGCAAATAAAGCTTTTCTATGTGAAAAAGAGGTAAAGAAATAATCTCGTACGACCACTTATATTTGAATAGGAGAATATTATTTTATACATATTTTTTATCTCATATGTTATTATATTTTAATAATAAATATCTTTTATGAAAAAATTATTAAATAAAACAATATATAAAGGTCAAACATTAAAAGGCCTTAATTGAGCAGTGAACTGCACTAAGGAGCTGTCAAAAGTCCCGTTCAATTAATTAGTTGCCAAATAATCCAAAGGAGCTGTCAAAAGTCCCGTTCAATTAATTAGTTGCCAAATAATCCAAAGACCAAAACCAATCAAGTAGTAATAATTCAACAAAATCTAAAGTCCTTTACAAAGGGTGATTCAGATATCAGGCCACTTCCTTACAGTTTATGAGATTTTCCTATGTAAAAAAACTATGAATTCAACCACCTACAACAATTTAGACAAAAACTAAATTCAAAGTGTTTCGTAGCATACTACTACCAACTTAAATAAAAACCTTATTATGATTGGCGAAGTCCTTGAAAGTGCAAAAGGGGACTGAATTAAAATTTATTCTTTCTTTTGCGAGGTAGTCGACTAACTTGCGTTCTAGTCGACTGATATTTTCGAAACTAAGTATAAGAAAGAAAATAATAGAAAGTAAATGACACTGAGTATTTTTATACTGGTTTGGATTCAGAGTGAATCCTACGTCTAGTCCATTGGATTGCAAGGGTGATCTCTTTCAAATATGAAGTGACTTGGTACACATGGTTTGATGTTGTTATACACCAACAACCTTTTTATCACTTTATTTTTCTCTTTTATGGTTGATACAATACCTCAATAGTGTTCTCTCTCTCTCTCTCTCTCTCTCCTCTCTTCTTAGTTACACAAGAAAGACTACAGTGCTTGTTTGAAGTAGAACAAAGTGATTCATTTTGATTTGATCAAAGTATATGAATCCTTGGTGTATTCTGTAGAATATATATGTTGAGTTAGTTCCCATTCTTCACGACGTGATTGTGAAATGATTGAGCAGCAACCCAAGAGAGCTGATTTTCAGAATCAATCAAAATGATTTCATTCCATAAATAGAATGGACTTTTCCTTTCGTTGCTTCCTTGATTTCCTTTTTCCTTGTGAGTCGTTGAAGAGAATATTTTCAGATGATCTTCGATACTGATTGATTGATGCCTTCTATAAATAATTGATTCGAATATCCACGTGATTGATCTTCTATATTGATTGATTGATCATCTTATGCTGATTGATTTATGCCTTCCGTAAATGGTGGATTCGAATATCCAGTTTTCATAGAATGCGCGGTTACTGCTTGATTCTTACCTCCTTGATTTGTGCTTTCAGATCTTCTGTTAGAGTCTTTTCTATTCTCATGACATCCTTTGGGATTAGTTTTCTGCAAGTAGAATTAATTATTATCTATCATTAAAATCCAAATCTAACAATCTCCCCCTTTTTGATGATGACAAAAAAACATAATTCATTTAACTTCCATGTTCTAGTCGGCTCCCTCTCAACTTGGTGTGAGGTAAATTGAGTAATTGGAGTTGTATCCCCCTCATTTGGACTCCCCTTCATTCAGATGCCAGTAGTTGTCTTTACTTAGTCGACTGAGTCGTATCCTGCAAGTTAGTATAAATGTATTTTACCAGTCGGCTATATATCATGCATCTTGCAGAGTTAGTGTAAAATGTGTTCTACTTCTCCCCCTTTGGCATCAATCAAAAAGAGGGCTAAGTAAGATTAACTACCAGTAGATAAGATCAGTAGACAGTCTACTTAATTACAGTCATCCACAGTGTATCCAAAAATATATGCAAAATAAAAATTATCCACAGAGACAAAAAGAAATTGTTTAAATAGCCAACAAAGATTTAACGACGGAGGAAATAGGTAAGGGTGTTGCAGATAGCTTCTTTGAGGGGATCAAAGCTAGCGTTTAAAGTGATTGAGACTCCATACACTAGATCATGCACCTCCTTAAAAGCTTTCGCTGCATTTTCTATTGTTTTCAGTACCATAACTCTTAACTTGGACACGTCAGAACCTGTTTCCTTTGCAACTGCATAGACATCTCCAACTAAAGTCTGAGTGGCCAGCAGTAGTTCTTTGACGACAGTCAGCTTGTCATCAAGTGTTGTTATCTTTTCAAGCAACTCTGGATTATTGATGGTAGTCTGAGGAGTATCAATCTTTACCCTAGAACTAGAGGGGATTACTTTTGCTTCAACTTCCTCCTTCTTTACCCAAGTACTATCCACTGCGACATATCTCATACTAACAAACGCCCTGTTGTTATAGCACTTAGAAACAGATACATAGGGATAGTTAGAAAGAGGGATATTGAAGGCATCGAGGAGGTGAGTAATGACCATCCTGCAGGGCTTGAGGGATATTTTTCACATTCAATCATGAAATTTATTACCAAGGAGGACAGTTTCACCTTGTGCTTGGTAAGATGACAGTAGACCAGAAAGGTGTCTCTTTGAGACACAGTGGAGTAGGAACCAGTTCTGGGGAGAATAGTGGTGGCAAAAATGTGGGCAAGAATACGAGATTCAAAATTGATGTCAGTGGGCCCTAATTGATTTGGCAGGAGATCAGACAGGGAATCAGAAAGACATTCCTTGGCTTGTTCAAAAGAAACTTCAAAATTATTAGGCAAAGAATTCTTAAACAAAGCATAGTAACCAGAACTTTTACACTTAAAGAGGGTATCAAAAGTAGAGCAGTCTAGAATAATGCATGGACCTAACACAAGAGACTCAATTTTGTGAGATTTCTAAAAGCGGATATTTGCATAGAACATGCGAACTAAGTCTTCATAGACTTTTGGAGGGGTTAGGGCAAAGAAATTTTCCCAACCTGGAAAAGTGAATAAGTCTTTTACCTTGTAGTTTAGGGCTTCCATCTCTTTCAAATTGATAATCCTTCCATGAATGATTGTCTTCCCTTTGAAGGAGACGAACTTATCTCTATTGGGGGAATCCCAATAGTTTAGTTCGAACTCCAGTGCATTGTCCAGGTCGATTTTCACCTTCTTCGGAGTGTACGCTATTATTCCTTCTTCCATGGGTCGCTTCCCTAGTGCCTTTTCTTTTCAAGCATTATCAGAGATGATCTCTTGAGAAGACGAAAAAACCTCGAAGTGGTTAGAGCCAATAATGACTGGTTCTGATGGTTGAGAGGGGGTTTTTGCTTTCGAATGGGTGCTTTTTCGGGTGGAACCAGAGGGATTTCTTGAGGCTTTAGCCATTAGAAAGGATGATTGAAGGAAGTATGCAGAGAACTTTTAAGAGAGAGGCGGACTTATAGAGGTGGAGAGAGGAGTGAAGCGACGAGACTGAATCGACATGACCGACGGGACAGAGAAAGGCAAGAGACGTGACTGATTGATTCAGTTTCCATCTCGATAAGCCAAAAAGGCGGAAAGAAAAACTAAAAACGGAGGCACATAATTAATGCAACAGACAATCATAATAAAGTAACACAGTAACAAAAGATTTTTTTACCAAAACCTAATTTGATACGCAATCTTTCAAGTAAAACAAAAATTAAGAACAAAACATAAAACCTTATTTAGAAAAGGTAATAATGCCAAGTAATTCCCTAAGGGTTTTAAACCTATCCTATAGAATAGGCTTAGTAAAAAAATCAGCTAATTGATTTTTCGTGTTAACAAAGGATAATTCAATGTCGCCCTTAAGAACATGATCTCTAATGAAATGATGCTTGATTTATATATGCTTTGCTCTAGAATGATGCACAGGGTTATTAGAAAGACATATAGCACTAGAATTATCACAGAAAATTTTAGCAGGTTTAAACGAAAGATCATAATCAGTTAATTGATGAATCATCCAAAGTAGTTGAGCACAGTATTGCCTAATGGCAGTGTATTCAGATTCAGTTGTAGACTGTGCAATTGATCCCTGTTTCTTACTGTTCCAGGAAATAAGTGATTTTCCAAGCAATTGACATGTTCCACATGTACTTTTCCTATCATCTTTATCATCGGCAAGGTCTGCATCTGAAAAACCTTCGAGCTTAAAATTGTTAAGATGTGGATACCACAATCCATGTGAAGTAGTTCCAATAAGGTATCTAATAATTCGCTTCACATCAGTTAAATGTGACTCCTTTGGAGATGCTTGGAACCTGGCACATCTGCATACACTAAACATTATGTCAGGATGACTCGCAGTTAAATAGAGTAGAGATCTTGTCATTCCATGATATCTTGATTCATCACCTGATTTTCTTTCTTCATCTTTGTCAAGAGATGTAGCTGGACTCATGGGAGTCCCAATTTTCTTGGCATAGTCCATTCCGAATTTTTGAATTAGCTCTTTTGTGTATTTTGTCTGACAAATAAAGATCCCTTCATCTGATTGATGAATTTGGAGCCCAAGGAAGAAAGTTAATTCTCCCATCATGCTCATTTCAAACTCACTTTGCATGAGATGTGAGAATTCCTTGCATAAAACAGGGTTAGCACTTCCAAATATAATATCATCAACATAAATTTGAATAATGAGGTTTCCAAAAGATGATCTCTTGATAAAGAGAGTAGTATCAATCTTACCTTTCTAAAATCCATGACTAACCAAAAATGAGCTTAATCTTTCATACCAAGCTCTAGGTGTTTGCTTTAGCCCATAGAGAGCCTTAGTCAACTTAAACACATGATAAGGAAACTGTGAGTTTTCAAAACCGGGAGGTTGTTTAACATAAACCTCCTCATCAATGAAGCCATTTAAAAATGCACTTTTAACATCCATTTGAAAAAGTTTAAAATCTTTAAAAGAAGCATATGCTAATAAAATATGAATTGATTCTAACCGTGCTACCGAAGCGAAGGTTTCATCATAGTCGACTCCTTCTTGTTGAGAGTAACCCTGAACGACTAGCCTTGCTTTATTCCGAATAACTTTACCTTCTTCATTCAGTTTGTTTCTGAATAACAATTTGGTTCCTATGATTGTTGTATTTGCTGGTTTGGGCACCAATGTCCAGCCTTGATTTTTATCAAATCGATCAAGCTCTTATTGCATTGCCTGAACCCAACTTGAGTCTTTCAAGGCTTCGTCAACTTTCTTTGTCTCTATTTGAGATATGAGTGCGATGTTGGCCTTTTTCTTTAAAGCTGCTCTTGTTTTTATTCCATCAGTTGGATTTCCAATAATGAACTTCTGAGGATATTCTAGTTCGCTTCTTCACTCATTTGGTACTGTTTTTGTACATTGATTAGTCGACTCGTTCTGAGGTTGATCGTGCTCATTTATGCCTTCATTAGTCGACTGTGGGATTTTAGTCATTTTGTCAATAATTATTTTTGAAGTTTTCTGTTCACTGTTCACTGTTCTTTGGCTGATCTCTTTATCACCTGCAAAATATCCTTTCTCGATCATAGAGTTATTATCATCAAAAATAACGTGAACTTATTCCTCTACACATAGGGTACGCTTATTATAGATTCTAAAAGATCTTATGTTATTCGAGTAGCCCAGAAATATACTTTCATCACTCCTTAGATCAAACATACCAAGATTGTCCTTGCCATTATTGTGGACAAAATATTTGCTTCCAAAAGGATGAAAGTATCCAATATTGGGTTTCTTACCTTTTCATAATTCGTATAGAGTTTTCTTCAAAATGGGTCGAATCAAACACCTATTGAGAATGTGACAAGCTGTGCTAACTGCTTCTGCCCAAAAATAATTTGGGAAAGAATATTCTAGTATCATGGTTCTTGCCATATCCTGCAGAGTTCTATTCTTATGTTCAACCACTCCATTTTGATGTGGTGACCTTGGTGCTGAGAAATTATGAGTGTATCCTTGATCATTGCAGAATTCTTCAAAAACTCTGCTTTCAAATTCTCCTCAATGATCACTTTGAACAGTTGCTATAAGAAGCCCCTTTTCTCGTTTAACTCTTTTACAGAAAAACTCAAAATAAATTCAATGCTTCATCTTTATGAGATAAGAAAATCACTCATATAAAGCGTGAGTAGTCATCAACAATAATGAAAGCATATCGTTTACCTCCAATGCTTGCAGTTCTAGTAGGTCCAAACAGATCCATGTGAAGCAATTGTAGAGGCTTGGAAATAGACACAATGTCCTTGGTTTTGAAAGAATTTCTAGTTTGTTTACCAATTTGACATGAATCACATACATGATTTCTAGAAAAATTGAGCTTAGAAAGACCAACAACTAAGTCATACTTGAGGAGCTTTTCAATAAGATACGTGCGTGCATGACCGAGTTTTTTATGCTAGAGCCATGGATCATCGGATATGGATGCTAAACATATATAACTATCTAGATTTTCAATGTCATCAAGAATGTAGATGTTTTCATACCTTTTACCTGGAAGAATAGTCTTACCTGCCTCATTTTCAATAGCACATCCAATTTTCTTGAATTTAACTTCGTACCCCGAATCACATAATTGGCTAATACTTAGAAGATTGTAATTGAGTCCATCTACTAGGTATACTTCAGTAATATTGCAATTATTGCTGAATGGAACTGTACCAGTACCAACTATCTTTCCTCTTGAATCATCTCCAAATTTGACATTTTCTCCATTTATTTTTGTAACTTCATTGAATAGATTCTTGTCAACCGTTGTGTGACTGGAACACGCACTGTCTAAATACCACTTTCCTACACAACTCTTTCTGTGGTGCTTCTACAAAATAAAATTATCACCTTGTTTTAGGTATCCAAGCTTGCTTGGGTCCTTGTTGGTTAGTATTACTTGAATCGGGATTAGTTTTGGGTTTCCAAATCCATCCTGAAATATTTGATTTATGAAATCTACAAAAAGAGTATTTATGACCAACTTTGTTACAGTAATGACACGCGGGGGTTGATCCAGTTTTTGATCTCCCACTTGTGTTAGTACTTGTGGTCTTAGTTCTACCCAGTTCTTTTCCAGTTGACTTGTATGTTGCCTGGTTAGATTTGATAGAACTGAGACTGGTGGACTTGCGCATGCCATTAAGTTACATCTGCAATTTCGAACTTTATCTTGAAGTATATCTCTTTTGATTTCACAAACTTCAACTTTAAGTTCTCAGTCCTTCTTCTCTGTATTGAGTCTCCTTAGTTCATTCAACATTTTTTGGGACTCCTTTAGAGTAAGGTCAAGAATATCCTGCAATTCATTACATCTATAACAGTTATAGGATCTTACCTCGCTTGTTTCACCTCGTGCCATGAAACAATTTTCAGTATCTTCTTTGCATTCATCGTCTGATGCATCTTTATTGGTCCAGCAGCCAGAGTATTTGTTCATGTCGTTTTCCAAAATGGTCATGAAGCACAGGTTTGCTATTTCTTCGTGTTCTGAACTGTCTTCATCACTCCAGCTTCCGAATGATTTGTTTTTATTGAATCCTCTGGAGACATTGCTTTTAAGATCTGGGAATTCAGCTTGAACATGCCCATACCTTCCACACCCATAACACTTTCCATCATTCTTGTCTTGTTCATTGTATTGCCTTGTTCGCCTGAGTGGCATCATTCCCCTTCTTGTGTTTCTATACCTTCTCATTAATCCATCCATGTTTCTTGATACCATGACAATTTCTTCTTCAAGAGCTTCTGGATCATCATCAATATCATTTTCAGGTCCTTCAGTTGTAGCTTTGAAGGCAACTATTTTCTTCTTTTCTTCCTGGTTTGTTTTCTTGAGATGGGTCTTCTCGAATGCATAAAATCTCTTCGTAGTTCATCATATGAAAGTTTGTTTAGATCTTGAGATTTGAGTGCGACTATTTTTGTCTGCCAAGTGGTAGGTAGACTCCTTAGAATGTTTCGAACTTGATCATCACTTGAGTAGGGTTTACCAAAGGCTTTTAGATCGCCAATGATTTTGATGAACCTTGCAAATATTTCCTCAATGTATTCTCCTTCTTTCATATGGAAGAGTTCATAATCATGGACCAACATGTTTATTCGAGTTTTTTTCACTTTGTTGGTCCTTCATAAGTGACTTTCAGTTTGTCCCACATTTCTTTGGTTGTATCACAACTTGAGATTTTCTCATACTCCTCTCCACTTATAGCATTATAGAGTAAATTTCGTGCCTTATAATTGACCTGAACAATTGATATTTGCTCATCCGTGTATTCATCTATATCTTCAGGATCAGCGGGTGGTTGAGATGCTGCTAATAGTGGATAGTTACCCTTTTTGATAACGCGTCATACTTTGACATCATAGGATTTTGCATATATTTTCATTTTCACTTTCTAGTGAGGAAAGTGTTGTCCATTGAAATATGGTGGCCTGACTTGCGATGTTCCTTCTTGAAAGAGTGCTCCAACAGTTACTTGATTTGTCATGATTTTATCTCACAAGCTGTTAAGCAAAAAGTGTGAGACTAGCTCTGATACCAATTGAAAGTGCAATAGGGGGGTGAATTAAAATTTATTCTTTCTTTTGCGAGGTAATCGACTAACTTGCGTTCTAGTCGACTGATATTTTCGAAACTAAGTATAAGAAAGGAAATTGCATAAAGTAAATGACACATAATATTTTTATACTAATTCGGATTCAGAGTGAATCCTGCGTTCAGTCCCCTTGGGTGCAAGGGTGATCTCTTTTAAATACGAAGTAACTTAGTACAGATGGGTTGATGTTGTTATACACCAACATCCTTTTTATCACTTTATTTCTCTCTCTTATAGTTGATACAATGCCTCACCAGTGTTCTTTTCTCTCTCTCTTTTCTTCTTATTTACACAAGAAATCTATGACAGACTACAGTGCTTGTTTGAAGTAGAACAAAGAGATTGATTTTGGTTTGATCAAAGTATATGAATCCTTGGCGTCTTCTGTAAAATATATATGTTGAGTTGATTCCCATTCTTCATGACGTGATAGTGAAATGATTGAGAAGCAACCCAAGAGAGTTGGTTTTCAGAATCAATCAAGATGATCTCATTCCAGAAATAGAATATACTTTTCCTTTCGTTGCTTCCTTGATTTCCTTTTCCTTGTGACTCGTTGGAGAGAATATTTTCAGAGGATCTTCTATACTGATTGATTGATGCGTTACATAAATGATTGATTCGAATATCCACGTGATTGATCATCTTATGCTGATTGATTTATGCCTTTCGTAAATGGTTGATTTGAATATCCAGTTTCCATAGAATGCGCGGTTACAACTTGATTCTTGCCTCCTTGATTTGTGCTTCTAGATCTTCTATTAGAGTCTTTTCAATTCTCATGACATCCTTTGGGATTGGTTTCCTGCAAATAGAATTAAGTTATTATCTATTATTAAAATCCAAAGCTAATAGTCCTTTTCAACTCCGTCGAATATTTTCACCCCTCTTTTTCCGTTTTGTCAGTTCCTTGTCAGTCAGTCAATTCTCCTCCCTCAAAAGATTGTCGAACTTCACCAGGTGTTGTCAGATCAATTCCCATTCATTCTTTAATGGAATAGGGAACGGGCAGAGCTACGGCTATCAGGAATGGGCGATAGCCTATTACTAAAAGCATCGACTATTTATGAATGACCAGGATCGGAATGCCAATCCATGAGATGAGCCTACGAAAAGATTTAGCACCAACCCTCTATCAACGCTAACCTATCCGCCTAATGGTTTTTGAAAACTGCTTCATGAAGACAAAATTGGAGCACCTAGTACTAGACTAGTAACTACTAATGTAATAAATACCTTGAATGAACTTGGGAACCTTACTAGTATTAGTAATCCTACCTCAAACAGCCCTACTGGCTTAAATATTTCTGATGCTCCCAATGGGACATCACCCCTATGTAATGTAACTAGCTAAGTTTTTAATAAAATTTCGTCTTTTAACCACAAAAAAAAACACAATTGGCAATAAAATGATATTTCATAGACAGAAAAAGCTTTATACAGATTAGCTATAATAAAGGTAATCTAAGAAGTTTTCGATAAAGTTACTAAGAGCTAATAATCGTAAAACAGAACACTAAAGTATGAAAATGAAAATATAGTTGGTTAAAAAATATATAGTTGGTTTTTTTACACTGTGTTGACTTGCTTTCCTATAAAATATTAGTAGATATTTGATGGTATAGTATATCCGCACACAACACATTATGACATGCATTGTACAGCGCATGATTGGCCTAAGCTCATACGCATTTATTGAAAACTTAATTGACATAGATTTGGATGGTATATTATAGTTGGGGTGGACACCCACAAAATTAATAAAGCTACTTAGGGATGGCAAGTTTGCAACTAGAGGCCTTTAAGTTTTGCCCGTTCAGAGGTTGATGTAGAAGTATTTACGAGAGAGCACAAAAGGGAGGAAATTGTTTCTGTGACCTAATGTTTAGCAATAACAGTGTATGGATATATGTCTCTAGAGTATTTAAGCCAAGATTATATTATGGGAAGGGTTCTTAAGCCGATGTTAGTCGACATGATCCAAGAAGCGGCAAAGTCACTGGCTGAAGTGTCGACAAGAGCCGTAGTCGAGATGGCGACAAGAGACATAGTCGAGATGTCAACAAGGGTTGAGGTAGAGGTTGAATATCGTTGATAAGATTGTAACGGCTAGTTTGTCAAGATATGATATTAAAAGAGAATATTTTAGTGAATATTCTTTGCACTTGTAATATTAGGATTTCTTAGGAACATGTCTCATATATATAGAAAAAAGAGACAATGATAGGGGCATGTGATATTCGTTTGTAAGAACACACTTTGACAAAAAATTCTCTCTTTTGCTAAGGTACAAACACCACATTTTCACTGAGATTTATATCTATGTTATTCCATATTTTTTCATCCGATCCGAGAATAACTCGAATATTCAAGGATTCTGTCACCCATCATTGTCAGTAGGAACATCCATCTAGTTCATCATTTATTGGGTGAATCATTCCTCATATTTACTTAAATGTCATTTATTGTTATTCATTTATATTAAATGCTACATTATTGTTCATGCTTTTTATAACAGTTATCGCATATTGTTATCACTATTTGACCAAACTCATCTAATGTTTATTGCACCCTTGAAATCTACATCTAGAGATATTATTGTTAACTAAATTTAACCCATAATTATATAAATTTAATTGTTGAACTAAGGGCCATATTTTTGGTCAAACAAACAGCTCTTTTAGTTTCTCATACTCCATATAACGTTCTTCAAAACAAAAAGGAAATCATTTTTTTATTATATTGGTGAATTAGTAAAGCGAAATGGGGAGGGAGAAGGAGATAGCGAGAATTGAACACAAAACACAAAACTAGATTGCAAGTTTTGATCATGACGTAGTTTAAAACTAGAATTACTTGTCTCGTTTACTAATAATTCCTTTTGAATTAGTTAAGCTTATTCTTGGATTATTGATAATTTTTTCTTTGCATTTTATTGTATTTGAATAGATAAGATAAGTTTTTGTTGAAAAGATCAAAACGCTTAGTCCAAGTATCTTCTCCTTAAATATACACCAATAAATCAATACCTCATTAACAAATCAAACTGTTATCCTTCAAAAATTAAACTATTTGAAGTAAACAATTCTCACTTGATCTAACTCATCATCGCTAAAGATTTGCTCATGGATTGAATGAATCGTGATACACGAGGTGTAAAAGTAAGCTAAAAGTTTGTGTAACCAATCAATTGGAGGATTGAGCGAGAAACATAATTAAAAATGGGTCACAAGAAACATCTCAAAATTTTTGCATTAATGAACAAAAATATAACAAGCTAACAGGTTGATTTTTAACCCTTTTTGGGACTAACATAGGTACTTCACATCTAACTAAAAAATAAAAAAATGTTATAAATGGATATAGAGAAAAGATTTTCTCTATTTCATTTTAACAAGAATTTTTTGAGAAATAGAATGAATTGTAAGGGTTCATCTTCCTTTACGGGAATTCTAAACAAGACCTTGAGACGTGGAATTATAATCAACTACTCTACCAATACACTTTAATCAGCCTAGTTATAATGTACGTTTTTATTGAAAGAGCAAAAGAAAATAAAAGAGGTGCATTACAAACCGAGACCAATTAAGTAGAAAGAGTTCCATTGAAGTCTACCAAATATAAACAAAACATGTAGGGGTTGTTTGGTACGAGATATAAGTATAAATAGTGATGGGATAAAAATTTAATATCACCTTAACACTTTATTTGGTTAGCAAACTTGAGATAAGTTATCCTTGAATTAAAATTAATACCATAATAACTTATACCTTGTAGGGGTGGGATAATTAGTATCGCAATAACTTATACATTCTTATTAAAAATTATACAAATATCATTTTTAATACAACATATCAAACAATAAATAAAAAATAATCTCAACCTAACTTATCCCAGCGTAATATATATTCAAACCAAACGACCCATAAAGCGGGAAGCTCCAAATACAATTCTCCAAAGTAAATCCATGCTCTTGATTTCCCAAAAAGTGTGCTAGAAAGTCTGCCTCCCTATATAACCTAAAAGCGTGCTCAATTAGTCAGTTTTTACCTCAATTTTGAAATCAAATGCAATGGGGGTGCCACACTCGAAAACTGCTGACGTAGACACACTCGAAAAGGGGTGCCTATTTTTGAATCTAGGTGTACGTGCCTACGTGGTGTTTCACATGCTGATGCCGGTGGGCTGCCGTCCGTTTTTACCATTCAATTTGAGTTTTTTTTTTTAATTGATTATTGACATTTGCAATTGCACGTGGTTCAACATCAGAGCTTGCAAAAAAAAAAATCCTTATACTTAAATCAATGACTCTCTCCATCTCTTTCGAGATTCTCAATTAATCCATACAGGTGTGCACTTCTTCTTGTATTCATCATCAGATTCGCTACGATTTCCATAATGCATTCTCACGCCTCTGTTTTTTTGTTCTATCATTCGATTGATTTCTGCTATGTTTTTCTTTAATTTTCAGAATTCATACACTTAAAAGAAATATACATTTGAATTATTGCTTCTTAATCCCTTTTTTTTCGGAGTCGACATACATTTGCTCTTATTTTTGTCCATTTTTAGTTATTAGTACTATTTATTTTCGTCTACCCATTTCTGAAATTATTTTATAGTTTTAATGACTGTTATTTTCACATAGCTCATGGTGTTTGTAAGTCCTCCATTTAGCTTTATCTCAATTCTCAAAATGGTTAACAATCCAATAACTTTTTTTCATGCAAAATTTGAGTATGTGATTTGTGATTATTTATTCATGTTGTAGTAATCGGAGTGAATCTGTAGAAGAATGTGGAAGTTGAAGATAGCAGAAGGAGGGAATCCATGGCTACGGACAACAAACAATCATGTAGGTAGGGAACTATGGGAGTTTGATCCAGAACTCGGATCTCCGGAAGATCGAGCGGAGATCGACAAGTTTCGCGAGCATTTCCACAAACATCGCTTTGAGCAAAAGCATAGTGCTGATCTCATTATGCGTTATCAGGTAAAAAAAAATGTCTAGTTCCTCCTTAAGTAAATTAGCAGATGCATTTTGGCTCAAAAACTACTGTTCTTTGTTTGCACGCACTACTGCACTAGGGGCGGGTCTAGGAGTTTTGGCTAGCATATCCTGTTAGTCTTACTATACAAATCTTAATGTATAAGTTTATTTTTAATTTTTAAACCTTTGTGTTTTCTATGATTTAAATTGTTTGACAGTAAACAATATGCTGTAAGAAAATTACACAAAAGGAAATTTCTAAGTAACTTAACGCAAATGGCAACAGTTTACCCAACATTAACCGAATAAGGTTTCCAGTATTTGGGAGGGGGTGTTGAAAAATGCAGGTATGTTAATTGATTTAGAGGGTAGAGGGGCGGACCCACTATTTACCGTAATAGTGAATTTTTGGGTTATAAAAAAAAGTATGATAATATATTTTTCAGAAGTTTAGGGACGCATTGCCCGTCCTTGACGCTCTGTACCTCCGTCTATAGCCAACACAGGTGTCAAGCTTCAGAGAATAATGGATATGTTGTGTTTATCTAGTGCTCTACTGTTCAAGTTCTCTGTGTTTTGTGTACATTTTGAAAAGGGATTGATTTGCTTTACATGGTGGAGGAAAATAAAACCATGCCGGAGCAATTTCTTTGTTGACTTTGATCCTGTAATGGACTTGAATTTTTTTGGGTCCGCCTAATCCGGATTCGCACCACGTAAGGCCCATTAAAGGGGGAAGCGCTCCCTACAAATAATTTTTTTTTCATACCCAGGACTCGAATTGGAGACCTTCAATGGACTTGATTGATCAAACTTTTCTGTCAACTAACTCCCTGTTTCTATTCCCGCTATGCTCAATTGTACATCATTGTATATGGTCTGCCAGTTTCTTTATATTTCGTTGCTCTGGCAGTTTTTTTGTACTTGGTTGCTCTATTGCTTATGGATAATTAGTGCAACTTTCACATTGTCCATAACCTCTTTTAGAAGTTGATGTTTGTGAACAATTGACTCCTCCTCAATTTGCTTGGTGGTGTTTGACTAGACACGAAATTCAAAAAAAAAAGGAAGACTTCTGACATATAAGCTAAATATACATAAAATACCAAAAAAAGTTTGCATCCACATTCCTAGCATGTTATTAAGGGAAAAATATAATATGTGCATTAAATAGTTTCTAAATATAGAAAGGTGCCAATCTTTTCGCGACATGCATAAAATGGGAGAATACCGAACAAATACAACTTAGCCCTTGAGTATATGTCCATTTTCCAGTTCATGTCATCATAGTTTCCCCTTTTTCATTTGTTTATGTATGTCAGCTATCAAAGGAGAATCCAGGAATTACTATTTTGCCCCAAGTCAAAGTACAAGGCAATGAAAATATTACAGAAGATACTGTAGCTACCACGCTCAGAAGAGCACTAAGTTTTTATTCCACTCTACAAACTCATGATGGTCATTGGGCTGGAGATTATGGAGGGCCGATGTTTCTAATGCCTGGCATGGTACATGTTTCTGTTGCTGCTACTTGCTGCCTGACTTTAAGAGATACTTCTAATTGTCTTATCTCCTATAATTGGGTCATAATTTCTGTTTTACGTTTTTATTTTGTTTTCTTTTATATCTGTAACAGGTCATTGCTCTATCTGTTACGGGGGCACTCAATGCAGTATTAACAAGCGAACATAAACGTGAAATGATTCGATATCTTTATAACCATCAGGCAAGTATAGTCCTTTTGATAACACTAGCATCTCTGCTTTTGTTTTCAGTTTGCTGATTATATTTCCTTGAACTTTTTCCTTCACCATTCATATCTTGGAGCTGGGCGAAAAAGCTTTTGTCTTAACAATGTTGAATTGCAGAACAGTGATGGTGGATGGGGCTTGCACATTGAGGGCCACAGCACCATGTTTGGTTCTGTTTTGAGCTATGTTACTCTAAGGTTACTTGGAGAAGGAGCTAATGATGGAGAAGGGGCCATGGAGAAGGGCCGTAAATGGATTCTGGATCATGGTAGTGCCACGGCCATTACTTCATGGGGGAAAATGTGGCTCACAGTTCAGTAACTTCTAGATCTCATCTTTTTGGTTTGAAAGCATATCTTTTAGATAGATGAATAAATTGTATATTTTAATAAACTTTATATTCCTTCATAAATTAATATAAGGTGCTTGGAGCATTCGACTGGTCTGGGAACAATCCACTCCCTCCGGAAATATGGCTTCTTCCCTACTTCCTTCCAATTCATCCTGGTTAGTTTCACTTTCATTTCTTATATTACTTTTTAGCATCGTACATTTGTTTCTTTTTGGAAAATCATTACTGTAATAGAATAATGGGAAAATCAACCTACTCATTGAATGTGGCAAAGTGGATAAATGGGCGAAATATAAGCTCATTACTAATGTCTTTGTAAAAATAAATTTTGAACATAACAGGTATTTTCACAGGAAAAACTCTTTTTTGTGTCATCACTCACTTCGTTTTGTAATTTTTGTGTTAGTTATTGGTGTCTTTGTTGCAATAATGCTAAATAGTCAAATCCTGGTGTTAGCTGTATTATGAGCATTTCAATGCATTGCTGATTTTGTTTCTCAAGAATATATGTTTTTGTCTTTTCTAAGAAATGGAAACTCTTGTTTCATCCAATTTTTCAGGAAGAATGTGGTGCCACTGCAGGATGGTTTATCTTCCTATGTGCTACCTGTATGGTAAAAGGTTCGTTGGCCCAATCACGCCAACAGTTTTATCTTTGAGAAAGGAGCTCTTTACAGTGCCTTATCATGAGATAGATTGGAATAAAGCACGCAATGAGTGTGCAAAGGTTGGTAGGAGCAGTAATTTGCGCGTGTTTATTTACTGCTTTTCCCCTTCTGTTCTGGACAATCTTGAGAAAATTTAGAAACATCCAATTGTCACGAAATCATGATAACATAGATCAAACTAATATGCAATAACTTGCGAAACGATCATCATCTCATACACATTGTAAATCTACCTAGAAGTAAACCCCGGTGTCGTTAAAGGTGAAAAGCAAAGAAAATGCCAAGATCAGCTTTTAGCTATGTTTTTAAGCGCATGTGCAATTTTGTGTGTGTGGGGGGGGGGGGTAATGAAGAAAGGCATCAACCAAGGAGAAAAAAATAGAGAAACATACATGTAATGCAAGAAAAAACAACTATAAAAAGAAATAATAGTTATATAACAAATAAATAAAAATATTTAAGTGAATTTTATGAAGTATAATTCCTGTGAACCAAGTTAAAGTACTATTTAAGATGTAATTTTAAATTTCTGATCAATATTTAGTGATTGTTGATCACTTTAACTATAACAACATACCCAGTGTAGTCCCACAAGTGGGGCCGGAGGAGGATAGTGTGTACGCAGACCTTACCCCTACCTTTAAGAAGGCAGAGAGGTTGTTTCCGTTTGACCTCCGGCTTAACCGAGTAACTGTTGATCACTTTAGCTATAAAAATAATATGTAGTTACTATTTTTCAATACTAAAATGTTAATTTTTTAAGAAGTACTAACATATTCATTAACAGCGTGTCTTAATAATTAATAAAATTACTTTAGCTATATTGACAGTTTAATGTCGCCATCTTCAAGTCGAAGTCTATGAGCAGCGGCATGCTTTAGTTCCTTACTGTTTGACTAAATTGTTGCCTAAGAGAGGCGAAGCGCAGGGCTTATGCTACACCGCCTAAGTCATTCTTTTAAAACACTAAAACCTACCATGTAGGGTTTTTGCCCTTTCTCTTTTTATCTTCACAGACACTATTATTCGATGCTTTCATTTGGAAGAGTAACTACGGATGTCTCCTTTTAACTTCAAAGAGTGGGGTATAAACAATAATTATTGCACGTCAGTCCTAAACCAGTTGGGGTCGGTCTTACCAATCCCCACTGTCCATTTTTCCCATTTAAATTTATCTGAGGTCAACATTATACAAAATAAAAATAAAAATGAAAGTACTAGAAGTTTTCTATATTATACTGGCATAAGAATCTATAATTTGATCAAAAGGCTCCTAGAAAGCATAGGACCTAAAGTAAACATATTAACATGACTAAAACATACACCCAACTTATTGGTATCGCGTATATAAATATTTTTCTTCCATTGTGCCCTATCTTTGCTACGTCAGAGATTGTAGGTCTTTTGAGCAATTTTCTTCTATATGATTTTAGGTCTATATTGTCCCCTTTTAACACCTTCGCTCACCATGATTTCACACCTATAGACTATTGTATCAGAGGTTGGTGCACAACATCATCAAACCAACTCAAGCGACCTCATTTATCCTAAATGTGTTTAATTTGCACCTTGTGACGAATGTCGTCATTTTTAATCGTGTCTAATATTGTTTGATTGCACATCCATCTTAGCATCCACATCTCTATGACACTCATCTTGTGGATGTGTTAACTTTGGCAGCCCAACATTCACTCCCATATAACACATAATACTTCCCTTTTCTTTCTCTTCTTCCCCTCTCTCTTCCTCTTCGTTAGCTCTCGGCTTTCGACTAAAGCCAAATGAATGGCCTTTGGTTTATAAAGGTTCTGTGGAGAATCTGACGGCTATCAAACCCTTAAAACGCTTTATTCCAATTTGTGTCTGCATTATGGGCTATGGCCCACAAATTTCACTTCTTTTGTCATTTGTTTTTGGAAAAATGACACAATTGCCACCTATCTTTTGGGTTACTAGAATACTGACTCAGATGCCACTGTTATAATAAAACATAAACACAAAGATCAAGCATATGTTCTTGTAATAATGCACAACATTGTTCAAACCAGATTGATAGCCGTTGATGGTAATGTCATTGAGAGATCTTCTGTCCATGCATACTTGTGAAAATTCATCCCTTCGTAGCGGTAAAAAAATCTGGAATTATATTGGGGCTCCAGTAAACATACTAAAAAACTGAAACGACAAATAAGAATTCCTATTCTTGGAAGGAAAATAAGTCCTTATCTTGTTTGCAACGAAACTTCAAACTTGGATTTCTTGGACTTCTTTGACGACTTGGGCCTTTTGACTTTGTACAATTGGGCTTCTTGTACTTGAAGGCTTGAAGCAAGTTCACATGTATGAACTTGGCAGCCAAAAGTAATAACACCCATTGTAGCTTCTTCGTCTGCATCACTAAGACATGTGGATTGCAACTTATACTGTTTTTCCTTTTCTGATTTGTATCTTCTGTTACTTACCTAAACTCTCTGCAGGAAGACCTTTACTACCCGCACCCTCTAGTACAAGATATCCTGTGGGCTTCACTTCACAAGGTTGTGGAACCTATTCTGATGCATTGGCCAGGGAAAAGATTGAGAGAAAAAGCTCTCCGCATAGTGATGGAGCACATTCATTATGAAGATGAAAACACTCGTTATATATGCATAGGACCTGTAAACAAGGTATTGGTCCTTAATTTCCATTAGTGAAGGTCTTTGTTAATCCACACACTATAGTAATTGTCTTTCTAAACTACCTAGCTATAAGATTTGATGATCCTTTCCAAAATTTGTGTCAAAATACAGTTTGCATACGCTTTTCTGTTCTGAAGCATTTATTTAGCTTTAATTCCTTGCATTCAATCTTAGGCCAATGAGTTATCTATTTGGCAACTCTTTTATTCTTCTGTTGTTTGTCTGCATGTTTCAGTTGTTCCTGATAGATGAATAATATGGAGTATAATCTTCCTTTGTTTCCTGAAAAAACTGAACGTTCATTTGCAGATTTTAAATATGCTTTGCTGCTGGGTTGAAGATCCTAATTCAGAAGCTTTCAAGTTGCACCTTCCAAGAATTCATGACTATATGTGGGTTGCTGAAGATGGCATGAAAATGAAGGTCTACAAATATCAGTTCCCAGTTTTAATGTTTGAAATATGGGTTTCTTAATGTCCTACATTAGTTATACTGGTGTTGGTCATTTATAAGCCTTGTTTTCTGTTTGTCTGGTGATATATAGATGATATGTTGTCATATTGCAGGGATACAATGGATGTCAATCTTGGGATACTTCATTTGCAATTCAAGCAATCATTGCAACAGAGCTTGGCGAGGAATATGGTTCAGCATTGAGAAAAGCGCATTCATTCATAAAAAATACACAGGTAAAACCTTTTCTCTGTCATATCATCTATGGTGTAACCTGCCATATTAGTTTCTTGATTTTTACCTCTGATATTGATCTAACTTGCAAATTCCTTCCTTTGTTTTGAAGGTGTTAGATGATTGCCCAGGCAATCTAGATTTCTGGTACCGTCATATTTCAAAAGGTGCTTGGCCCTTTTCAACTGCAGATCACGGATGGCCCATTTCAGATTGTACTGCAGAGGGACTTAAAGTAAGAATTTGTAACAAGTGTTCCCAACCCATTGATATGTTTCCATTTCTGCTAACCTAAGTGAGTGTCTACCAGGCAACTCTTCTATTATCAAAACTACCATCAGAGATAGTCGGTGATCCATTGGAGGCAAAGCGTTTCTATGATGCTGTAAATGTTTTGCTTTCTTTACAGGTAATAGCATTCTTCCCTTCTTATTTCATATCATTTTCTATACTTCTTTGTGTATGGACTTTGCATTGCACTTTCCGTCACGTTTACGTGAAGGCTGCATTTTGTGGGTAAACAAACTGACAATTGCAAGAGTGGCTTCAATATTTTTCTTTGATGCTTTTAGGTTCTCAGTTGCATCCCCAAAACGCTTAATGTGATGGCTGGATGTTAAGTTTGGATTTTATGCATTCTGGCGGAAAATAAGCTAAATTTATAATTTAGAGGCTTTTGTAAGTAAGCTAAATTCATGTTGAGCATCATATTTTAGGCAACAATGTTCTAAAGAACTAGTATCTTAAAATGTGTGCTAGGAGCTGACAGAAAGCCTCTACTTTGGTCTTTTTATAGTTATGACAACTGAAAAAGGATAGGAGGCATTTGCAGAATTTTTGCCCCTGGCTTCTGTACATATTCTAATAAAACACAGGAAGAACACCTGCTATGATTTTGTCAACTGTGCTTGCAGAAAAATTACTGTAACCTGGCCTAATTTGGTTTCTTAAAAGCTAAATCAAGCTAACTTGTTTGACTTGAAGCGGGATTGCTTTCCAAACTCATGCAGTAGATAACTTGGATACCATTCCATTTGAAATTTAGGTTGTTAGACATTCCATTAACTTCATGTAAAAGTAAAACAACTTATACATTAATTCCCACCTCCCAAGGTAGTCTCACATAAAATAGATCTCTGCTGCCCTCTGCATTACACAAGCTCTGTATTTTTCTTGTCCTTTCGTACTCCCTCCCCCCTTCCCACTATTCTCTCTGTGTGTGTATGTGTGTCTGTATTTTGTTTATTATCTACTTATCTGTTAAACATTCTGCATATTCTATTGATATGGGATGGGTGTAGTTCCAGATTGCTAGTGATTGGGAGTGAAAAATGATACTGCTGGGACTAGTGACAAAAAGAGATTCCTTTGGTAGAATCTGAAGATTCTGATTTGAGGCATCTTCTGGTTTCTCAAGTCATTCAGAATATCTGCAACATCATGTTCTGGATATGAGAATGATCTGCATCTTCTTGTGGCTTTTCTATGTGATTGTATATACTAGTTCCGATTCAGGTGTTGGAATTCCAAAAGTTTGCCTCTGGTCTCATAATGCAGAGAACTTTAGAGTATGTCTTTTTCGAAGTGAAGCTCTAAGCAAATTAACTTGCAGTATTCCAACCAGTTGATAGTGAGCTTACTTTAGCGACATCTCTAGGTCCTTTCCTCAAAGCCAGCCGAATAAAATCTATGCCTTTCTGAAGTTTTAAAGACAATTTCTTGTTATTGTTTGGTCCTGTTGTTCCTGAAAGTGCAGTCTTGGGAATCACTGAGAAAACTTTTTGCTGGTATGTGTGCAGAATAGTGGTGGTGGCTTTGCAACATATGAACTATCGAGGTCATATCCGTGGTTAGAGGTATTTCTTTTGAAAGTTAACATTTGGTTCCATGTTACCCTGTAGAAAATATTTTCTTCCATGTCATTGGTTTTACGCTTTTATAGATATAAACATTTTTGTCAACTTGGTGGAGTCACGTACACCATATTATTCAATGTGATTCTGCTCATGCTTAGTAGGATAGCACAGTCTTGTTTTTCACTTCTGAAGTCATTTCCTGCTATGAAAGAAAAAGAAAATTAGTTAATATTTTCTTCTTATTTTGCTTGGGGATTCTTAATGGCTTCTTTCTTTAAGGGTCTTATTAACATCCACTAGAATTATGGTCCCCTTTATTTCTTAAAATGTTTTTACGACTATACTCTGCCCACAAGTCTCACTATTATGCTAAAACCTGGTGAAATGCTAATGTTGAACCACCAGTATGGCGCAGTGCTAGTTGGTCCGACTTGTATGTAGCTAATCTTCATGCTATTCAAAATAAAAAGAATAAAAAATAAAAAACTATGTAGAACTTTTACAGCTAAGACTAGCGTTGATTGCTTATTTGACTACAAGTTAAGAGCGAATCACCAAGCAGGTCTTGTTTGCTCACGCGGAGTAAATCATGAAAATTGGGTTCAATTGGTCATCTATTGCTGCAGTAGGACCTTTTTACATTGGTGATAAAATAATGTCGGTTTCAATGGATAATGCTACTAATAATACAAATGCTATAGACTTGCTTACCACTACGCTAAATCCTGCATTTAGTAACATTTTTCATGTTAGATGTATTTGTCATATTTACCATTTAATTGTGAGTGATAGTATGAGAATTTTAAATATTCAAATTGAAAAGGTCCATTTAGCCCAACGGCTATTTTTGAAAATTAACCGTTGGACCAATCGACGATCTACTTCTCCCTCTTAATAGCAGATGCCCATGCTTTGATTTGAAAGCCCTAGCCAGTGATGAATCCCCAGGTATTCAATGTCTGGTTCGATAGGACCAGGAAGAGAGGACTCTTTTTTTCCTCCTCCCTTCAGTCCAGTTTGAACCTGTCCCAACAACGAGCACCTTCCTACTGCAAGGTGAGGCTCTGCCCTTCCCTAAAAATTGTCTAAACAATAGCCTAAAAATTTTATAGCCGTTGGGCCCATTAGCCCGCTTGGACTGCAGGCCCAGCCCGTTTAGTCCGGGACCATGAGCTAGTGGACCCGGTCCGGGCCGGTTCCTACAAAAAGCATGTTTAGCCCGGGACCGCGGCTCGCGAGACGGCTCATTTGGCCTGGCCCGGCCCACTTGCCGGCCTTATTTGCACATTAAAGGTATCTTGTAAATTCTGACTCTTTAGCCCACATTAGGAGGTTCCTTCAATGCTGCCCTCCATGGGGTCACTTACCTTTTTATCATCAGTTAATATGCCAAGACATTTCAAACTCTTTGGAGAATTGAACGATGCTTTGGTTATTTTAAAATATTGATGATAATTTCTTTGTCGTGTAAAAAGACAATTTCTCTTTCTTGACAAAGATGAGAGATACACATTACCTCTTTTTCCGCCTTCTTTTGTGCTTGGAACTCTGCCAGCTAACTCTCGAAAAGAGTATTTATCTTGAAATGTTGCTGTCAGTAAATTTTAATTTCAACTTTATCAAAAAGTTATGCTGTTTACGCATGTTAATACCTTTGTATTTAGGATTTTACCTCTGTAATCACTTTTTGTTGAAAATAATATTTCACAAGACATTTGAATTCGCTTGCTGTGTCTTCTCAAGGGTGGTAGCTTATGCTTAAAAATGGATACCCCCTTTCTCCTCTAGGTAACATGCAGAAAAGAATCCAAAGGAAAAAGAAAAATGTATCCCCATTGAAATTAAATTGAAAAATTACTTTAAAATCTTAAAAAATTCTTAAAACATAAGTAAAAGTCACCTTTTCTCAACCAAAAAAAATTTAAAAGAATATTTTATTTGTAAAAAAATATAGTTTGAGTAATGAAAAGGAGTATTAGTTTCCCTCATCCAGGTTTCCTGAATCTTGTTCCCTCCAAGTAGGGTTGAAAGAACACTGTGAATTGGGTCTTATTATTCTCATTTTCTCGGAGCTTTTCTTTACTGAAAATTATATTTAGGTTAGTTTAACAATATAGAGTGCTTTAGCACTGTTACCTGCCTTGTGTTTGGCTTGCTTGCTGGTTTATCCCATACTTTTCCTTCACACTATATACTTGTGTGTGTGTGTGTTTTTTTTATAAATTGCAATAAGAGTGTTTATTGAAGACTTCTTATCAAGATGAGGTTGTTTGTAACAAGTTCAAATTATGCAATTTAATTTAGAATTTTGCCGTTAGTACAGTTAACAGTTAGGCCAGGCAGATAAGCTTTCAAAAGATTTGCCTGGTGTTGTAACATTATCTTTTAGCACCTAGGGGATAATGCTGTAAATGCTAGTAAAAGTATCTAATGGTTGCTAAAAAGAAAATTGGCCCAGAAAGTATATATACCATAATAAACTTAACCAGTATTGCAAGGGGAAAATTAAAGAGCAGCAGACAAAGGGTAATAGGAAGACAACTAGTTTTCCCACAATGACATTCTTAACCTCTTGTCCTTACTGAAGAAGTTTTGGGGCTGATGTTTTAGAGAATGTGCGAAAATCATTAAAATAGTTCTTGCACAGAACGTTCATTCCATGTTTAATCTTATTGACATGATGCTACATGGATGTTGGGTTGCTGCTTATTGCACGTGCATTATGCAAGTATTTGAATCCTTTGTTGATTTGAAATTATTTTTCCCTGTTCAGATAATCAATCCTGCTGAGACTTTTGGAGATATTGTTATTGATTACCCGTAAGTCATCTGCATTTATGTCTAACTTGTTTCTTGTATAGCAGTATATGTATGAGTACAAATACATTTGCAGATTCCTGTTAACCACACAGCTTTGTCACTATACAGTTATGTAGAGTGTTCCTCAGCTGCAATTCAAGCTTTAACAGCATTTAAGAATTTATACCCTGGTCATCGCAAAGAAGAAGTGGAACGCTGTATTGCTAAAGCTGCTGCCTTCATTGAAAAGATTCAAGAAGCAGATGGCTCCTGGTTAGTTCTTGTTATCCCCGTTTTCTCAACATGCAGTAGAACTGCCAGGGCATCTGGTATCCTTGTACATTGAAACAGTCCATACTTGGTTCATGTCCATAGTTTTCTCCTGAAACCTTAAGGATTGTATTTAGCGTCTGAACTTCCTTCTTAGGTATGGCTCGTGGGCAGTTTGCTTCACCTATGGCACTTGGTTTGGGGTGCTTGGCTTACTAGCTGCAGGAAGGAACTACACTAATTCTTCCAGCATCCGTAAGGCTTGTGACTTTTTGTTGTCCAAACAAATCTCATCTGGTGGCTGGGGGGAGAGTTACCTGTCTTGTCAAAACAAGGTACTTTCATCTCATTTCATTTCATTTACTTCTTATTCTGGTTCCTTGCATATGTTATAATTTTTTCTGTGCATGGTAAAAACTGAACTTGTCCCTCATCAAGTTTAATGTTCGAAACATCTAAGTGGTCTTTTAATTTGTGGATTTTGGTGTGCGATAAAAATTGGCAACGTTTTTGGTTGTTTCAGCTATTTATGATTGGGTTTGGGAATGCAATTGCAATATTATACAGCCCATAGTAAAAACTGATTGGTCTTTGTGTATTTTGGTGTGAGATGAGTTTGGATAACATTATATCAAAGTCTTAGGTTGTTTCATCTATTTATGACTAGAATTGGGAAGGCAACTGCAATACTATCTCATACCCC
>AWOL01S0029368.1:0-25136 GCA_000715115.1 Nicotiana otophora
CTTCCGCATTTACTTTTCAAATTCTTACTCTAGTTTGGATTCCCGACCTTGTCGTTATCATTTACTCCGGTTCTTTTACCTATGATGGAATGATACGAAAGATACGTTATGTTGGTACTCGGTTAGGTAAGGTACCGGGTGCCCGTCGCGGCCCATCGGTTTGGGTCGTGACAAGTCCCGTGGAGAAGGAAGCCCTCCGGCGAGGTGGGGTGAGTTTGCCGATGACTTCATTGATCATTTCTTGCCTGCCGAGACTAAGGCAGCATGTGCTGCTGAGTTTGAGAACCTGATACAAGGTAGCCTGAGTATGTGGGATTACCATATGAGGTTCGCGTACTTGTCTAAGTATGCTATTTATATGTTGCCCACTATGGAGGCTAGAGTGCACAGCTTTGTGCTGAGACTTAGTCCCTTGGTAATTAATGAGTTTGCTACAGCTGCCTTGAATTATGATATGAACCATGGAAATATGGTGGCATTCACTCAAGCCACAGAGACTCGCAAATTAAGGAACAGAATGGAGCAAGAGGGTAGTAATAAGGCCCAGTCTGCGAGCAACTTTGGTGGTTCTTCTGGAGGTGGCAAATCAACATTTAGGGTCGTCAGAGCCATCCCAGTCCTTTGCTTAGTCTTTGGCTAGTGCATCGCCATCAGGGCCCAATCAGCAGCAGCAGTGGAGCCATTTCATACCCAATCAGGGCAACAGGGACTCATATCAGTAGGGTTGTCGTGGTGGTAGATTCCAGCAGCAGAGAAGGCCCTCATGCCCTCGTTGTGGAAAGATGCACCTAGGAATATGCTACATGGACTTACCCATATGCTACAGATATGGATTGAGGGGTCACATTCAGAGGGATTGTCGTTCATCCCGCCAGGGTGCGGGCAGGGGCATGGCACAACTAGCCAGTTCTGCATCTACTACATCCGCACACCTCCTCCAGCTCGAGGCACTCAAACACCCCCCAGGGCGTGGTGCAGCTAGGGGTGGAGCACAGAGTTCGGGAGGATCCGACCATTTCTATGCCATGAGGGGTCGCTAGAATTCAGAGGCTTCTCTAGATCTTGTCATAGGTATATTGACTGTCTAATCTCATGATGTATATGCTCTTATTGATCCCGGTTCCACTTTGTCATATGTCACACCTTATGTTGCTATGGAATTTGGGAAAGAACCAGAATAACTTTATGAGCCATTCTGTGTATCTACTCTGGTTGGTGAGTCTATTTTGGCCGCGCGGGTTTATAGGGATTGTGTTGTCACGTTGCGTGGTCGTGACACCATGGCCGATCTTGTTGAATTGAGAATGGTCGATTTTAATGTGATAATGGGGATGGATTGGATTTATTCTTGTTTTGCCAAGCTTGATTGCCGAACCAGGACTGTTAGGTTCGAATTTCCAAATGAGCCAGTTATTGAGTGGAAGGGTGATGATGTAGTGCCGAAGGGTAAGTTTATTTCTTACCTTAAGGCCACAAAGATGATTAACAAGGGATGTATTTACCATTTGGTCCGGGTTACGGACACCGATGCTGAGGCACCTACACTTGAGTCCGTGCCTGTTGTGAATGAATTTTCGAGAGTCTTTCCGGATGAACTCCCTGGGATCCCACCAGACAGGGAGATTGATTTTGGGATTGATGTGATGCCAGACACGCATCCTATATATATTCCACCCTACAGAATGGCACCGGCAGAATTGAAGGAGCTAAAGGAACAATTGAGAGATTTGTTAGAAAATGGTGTTATCCGGCCAAGTGTGTCGCCTTGAGGCGTACCGGTCCTTTTTGTAAGAAAGAAAGACGGGTCACTAAGAATGTGTATTGACTATCGGCAGCTTAATAAGGTCACAATCAAGAATAAGTACCCACTGCCAAGGATAGATGACTTCTTTGATCAATTGCAAGGTGCCAGGTACTTCTCCAAGATTGATGTAAGATCCGGGTATCACCAATTGAATATCAGGGAGCGGGATATTCCGAAAACAGCTTTTAGGACCCAGTATGGGCATTTTGAGTTTCTAGTAATGTCTTTTGGGCTAATAAATGCCCTAGCAGCCTTCATGGATCTTATGAATTGCGTTTTAAGCCATTCATCGACTCTTTTGTGATAGTGTTTATTGACGATATTCTTGTATATTCACGAAGTCGAGAAGACCATGCCGATCATATCAGGGTAGTTCTGCATACCCTACATCAGCACCAGTTATATGCAAAGTTTTCAAAGTGTGAATTTTGGCTTGAATCGGTCATATTCTTGGGTCATGTAGTCTCTAATGAAGGAATTAAGGTTGATCCTCAAACAATTTCAGCTATGAAGAATTGGCCGAGGCCTGCAACTCCAACAGAGAGTCGTAGTTTCTTAGGCTTAGTCGGCTATTACAGAAAGTTTTTGGAGGGTTTTTCTACTCTTGCCTCCCCATTGACTAAATTGACGCAGAAGGCAATTAAGTTCCAATGGTCAGATGATTGTGAAAAGAGTTTCCAGGAGTTGAAAGCAAGATTGACTACAAGACTACAACACCGATGTTGACTCTACTAGAGGGTATAGATGAATTTGTGGTATATTGTGATGCTTCAAGAATCGGGCTTGGGTGTGTATTAATGCAACATGGGAAGATGATAGCTTATGCTCCTAGGCAACTCAAGAATCATGAAAATAACTATCCAACACATGATTTAGAACTTGTAATGGCGGTATTTGCATTGAAAATTTGGTGTCATTATTTATATGGGGCCCATGTGGATATATTCACGGACCATAAGAGCTTTCAATATATTTTAAGGCAGAAGGAATTGAATCTGAGGCAAAGAAGATGGCTTGAATTACTCAAGGATTATGACATTGATATTTTATACCATCTGGGGAAAGCTAATGTTGTGGCAGATGCTCTTAGCCGAAAATCTATGGGTAGTTTAGCACACTTAGAGGCATATCAAAGGCCATTGGCCAAGGAAGTTCATCGATTGGCTAGTTTGGGAGTTCTTCTTACGGACTCTAGTGAAGGAGGGGTAATTGTGCAGAATAGGGCTGAATCATCGCTTGTTGTCAAAGTCAAAGAGAAGCAATACAACGATTCATTGTTGGTGCAATTGAAAAAGGGAATTCATAAAACTAAGACCATGGCCTTTTCTCTTGGCATGGATGATGATACACTAAGGTACCAAGGGTGACTATGTGTTCCAAATGTGGATGGTTTCCGTGAAAGAATTATGACTGAAGCTCACACTTCTAGGTATTCCGTGCACCCAGGTTCTACGAAAATGTATCATGATCTTAAGGAAGTCTATTGGTGGAATGATATGAAGAGGAATGTAGCGGAATTTGTGGCGAAGTGTACAAATTGTTAGGAAGTGAAGGCCGAACACCAAAGGCCCGATTGGTTGGCACATAACATAGAAATTCCAATGTGGAAGTGGAAAGTGATTAATATGGACTTTGTGGTAAGATTACCGTGCACTCCGCGCAAGTTTGACTCAATTTGGGTGATTGTAAATCAACTCACGAAGTCAACACACTTTTTGCTGGTTAAGTCTACCGACACAGCGGAGCGATATGCTCAGTTGTATATCAAAGAAATAGTCAGGTTGCATGGCACCCCGGTTTCCATCATATCTGATCGGGGAACACAATTCACTGCTAACCTTTGGAAGAAATTCCAGCAAGGTTTGCGTACTCAGTGAATCTTAGTACAACCTTTCACCCGCAGACTGATGGGCAGGCAGAGCGGACTATTCAAACGTTTGAGGATATGTGCGTGCTTGTGTTTTAGTCTTCAAAGGTAGCTGGGATGATCATTTACCACTCATAGAATTTTCATACAACAATAGCTATTATGCTAGCATTCAAATGGCACCGTTTGGGGTTTTATATGGTAGGATATGTAGATCTCCCATTGGGTGGTTCGAGATAGGGCTAGACCTTGTACATCAGGCTATGGAAAAAGTTAAAATTATTAAGGAGCGGTTGATGACTGCTCAAAGTCGTCAGAAGTCCTATTCGGATATTCGTCGTAGAGATTTGGAGTTCAAAGAAGATGATTGGGTATTCTTGAAAGCTTCCCCCCATGAAAGGTGTAATGCGATTTGGTAAGAAAGGGAAATTGAGTCCGAGATATATCGGACCGTACAAAATCATTCAGAGGATCGGTGAAGTGGCGTACAAGCTTGAGCTACCACCTGAGATGTCATTAGTACACCTGGTGTTTTATGTGTCTATGTTGAAGAAAGTAGTTGGAGATCTGACACTCATTGTTCAGGTTGAGACAATTGAGGTAAATGAGAAATTGACTTACGAAGAGTTTCTGGTTTCTATTATTGATCGGCAAGTCTGAAAATTGAGAAATAAAGAAATTACCTCCGTAAAAGTGTTATGGCGAAACCAACAGGCTGAAGAGGCTACTTGGGAGGCCGAGGAAGAAATGAAGAAAAAGTATCCTTATTTGTTTGAATGACCATGTATTTATAAAGTTGTTATCTAGGAAAATTATAAGACTTACTTTCTATGAATTTTGTATCATTTGAACAATTGGCATTAAGGGTGTTCCTTTCTGGAAATATATTGCTTATGAGGCCACAATTGGTGTTGTTTTGTATTATGTTACATCGTTGGATTATGTATATGTTGTTAGGATGTGTTTCTGGGGCTCTCTGACAGATAGGCCTAGTTACAAAGGAAACTCTGGCGAAATTTTTGGAAATTCAGGGAGTTAGTCAAATTTAGGGCTGCTAATGTGTGGTATGAAAATTGAGTTGCATAAGATGCTAATAAGATATTTTTACCCTCATTCGAAGACGAATGATCCTAAGTGGGGGTAATGTAAGGCCCCGTAAAATTTTGCAAAAGAAAATAATATTTCGTGGTGCCGAATTGGTTTTACGTGTTGTGTATTATAGAAATGTTTCCGCCTTTGCGATAGATACTCTGCACCTGCGGGATTGCATCTACGACTAGTTTTCCACAGATATGGACACACCAAAACCAACAGCCTCAGCCAATGCCACAAAGCCCAAAATGATCTGAAACCAATCCAAAACATACTTGGGCCTCTCAGGACCCCGTCTGAGCATATCAACAAGTTCTATAACATAACACGGACCTACTTGAGGCCTCTAATCACGCATAACAACATAAAAATCATGAATCTCACCTCAAATCGCACCTGAAAAACTTTTGAACTATCAACTTTCAAAACTCATGCCGAACCATATCAAATCAACCTGAAATGACCTCCAATTTTGTACACCAGTTCCAAATGATATAATGAAGCTATTCCAATCTCCAGAACCACAATCCAAACCCGATATAATCAAAGTCAACTCTCAGTCAAACTTATGAACATTCCAAACCTTCAAATTTCCAACTTTTGCCAAATAGTGTCGAAACCTTCTAGAAATATCCAATTACAAATCTGGGCATGATCCCAAGTCCAAAATCACCATACAGACCTATCGGAACCATCAAAACTCTGATCCGAGGTCAAATACTAAAAAGTCAAACTTGGTCAACTCTTCCAACTTAAAGCTTGAAATATGAAATTCATTATTCCAAACTAAATCTGAAACACCTGAAAACCACAACGGATGATGCACACAAGTCTTAATACATCATACAAAGCTAATCAAGACTTCAAATAGCTGAACGGAATGAAATGCTCAAAATGACCGGCCGGATCGTTACAGATGGTCAACGCTTTAAGGAAAGAATTGGTTGTGATATTGAGAAATATTGATCGTAATTTCTTCTAGTAATCATTTATTGATTCTCATATTCATTCTTGTACTCTTCTCTATTATGTTTTAGTATTGTTCCTATTGCTTTTATACTGCACATGTTATATTAGTGAGTATCTTTTATCTAAAAAGCCCCGTCACTACTTCACCGAGGTTAGTCAAGATACTTACTGGGTACATAAGGTCGGTTGTACTCATACTACACTTATACGCCTTGCGTGCAGATCTTGGAGTTGATGTTGATGTACATGGCGGGAGCTAGCATTGAAAATGTACTCGCCGTCCAAACATGACTACCATTTGTTTTAGATTTGAGTTCTATTTATGTATAATTCAAACAGATATTGTATTTATTCATCCTATCATTTTTGTAAATCTAAATCTGTAAGGCCCCGTAAAATTTTGCAAAAAAAAATAATATTTCGTGGTGCCGAATTGGTTTTACGCGGCTCGCCGCGGCTCAGACTTTTTGGGTTGAGCAATGCACCGAAAAGTAAAGGATAAGTTTTGGTGGAAAAGCACGTATTTGCGGTCCATTATGCGACCGCATAATCACTCTGTGAGCCGCATAATGGCCGCAGAAGTAAGGCAGGAGAGGGCCAGATTGAAGGCAATTCTGCGGTCGACTATGCGACCGCATAACTGTTATGCGGTCATTATGCGACCGCGAAACAGTTATGTGGACCGCATAGTGACCGCATACACAGACAATTCTTGTAGCTATTTTGTAACCAATTATGCGACCGATATGCGGTCCGAATATTGATTATGCAATCACAGACCTTGTTCCGAAGCTCCATTTTTGGGTTTTTAAAACCCGACCCTATTTCGTTAAATACACTCTTTGGGCCATTTTTGAGCTATAATCTGATATTTTAGAGTGAGAGAGAGTGCCATAGAGTGAGAAGGTGTTCTTGAATAATTGTTCTTCAATTCTTGGCCATGTTTTGGAAGATTAAGAAGGGAAACTTACTAGGTCTTCATCCTAGAGGTAAGATCTACACCTTAACCCCTAATTTCGAAACTTATCTAAAAATGGGTAATTAGCAAGATAATTGTTGGGCATGAGAGTTGTTTATTTTACATGCATACGATATCAAGGGGTGTAGGAAGATTGTTGAACTAAGCATAGTAACGATTGAGTTGTGGGATGATGGAATTCTCCATAAAAGTACCTTGAAATCTAATGCACACCTAGTGTTTGATAAAATGCTCAAATGATCTAGAACTATGATCATTTTCCTAATTTTGATTCAATTTATTATATTTCTACAATAGATTGCAGTCTCTAAGAATTCCGAAATATTTAGAGTGTAAGGAAGCTCAAGTGACGCATGTTGGCTAAACCACTCTTAGAATGGGATCCCACGATATTCATGTGAATTATGTAAGTCCCGAGTTGATCATTATAAAATTTACTGTTCCGAGTAAGATTGGGTTGAAAGATATATGTTCAACAAGTATTCCAAATGCTTTATTTATGTTATGTTATCAATTGAGTATGTGTTAAAAATATGGGCGGTGCATTAGAAATGTTCGACTTCAAGTTAAATTCAAACAAAGGCTATTATAACAAATTTTGTGAAGAATCTCTATGTGCCTTAGACTCTTAAATTCTCACATGTATACTACATGCCTTGATTTGAATTGTTGTTGTTATTGTTGATGTTAGAAAGTGAAAAGGCGAGCATGAAATACTAAATATGGCCAACGTGCCAAGAATGATCTTATAGTAATGGCCATTAGTGCCAATGAAATGAAAAGATGTGAAAGTAATATGAAATGCAATGATTGATATAAAAAGGTTGATGTCTCTAATAAGACAGCCTAGCCGGTCGGGTCGTGATCAAACACCATGCCGCACACATGGTGGTATTGTGCTGGAAATCGTAATTTAAATTGTGATTGTGGTCGATGTCCCTAATTGATAGCCTAGCCAATCGGGTCGTGATCGACTCCGTGTTAAAGACGGTGGTATTGATATTGAGAGTAATTGTGGTTGATGTCTCTAATGAGATAGCCTAGCCGATCGGGTCGTGATCGGACTCCGTACTGAGAATACGGTAGTACTAGTATTGTGCATAATGGTATTGTGGACAATGGTATATCGATACTAAAAATCTCCCAATGTGAGATATGGAAATTAATTTGAATACTGTCTTGATCCTAAATTAAGGTTTGATGTTGATTAAAGCTTTCACTGATATTATGATAATCTTGTTTGTATTATTTGTCATTCTATTGAGAGGGTGTTTAGTTATACATACTAGTGCTATTCGATGGTACTAACATCCCTTTTGCCGGGGGCGCTACATCTTTAAATGGATGCAGGTGGTTCCACAGCAGGAGATATTGATCAGTGATAGCAGTACACCTTCTTCCCAGCTGATTTGTTGAGCCCCCACTTTATCCCGGGGTCATAAATGTTTTGTACGTTGTGTATTCTGTTTGAGGTATAGCCGGGGCCTTGTTGCCGTCATTATCATTGTACTCTTCCTTATCTATAGAAGTTCCGTAGACATAGTGTGGGTTGTGTATTGGTGCTGGGAAACACAAACTCGTTATGTTGTATTTGAATTACTATTTCCATTTCAGATAGTGAAAAATATGTGGAACAGAGACTTTAAAAAAATGAAGTAACTATTGGTAATCAATTGGTATTGTAGACATGATCACGTTTTTGTCTAATTAATAAAAATATGTATTATCTTTATTCGTGAATAAGTTTGGGTAGAATAAAATCTAATATGCTTGCTCGGTCGGGTTCACTCGGTTGAGCATCGATCACGCTTCTCGGTTTTGGGGCGTGACAAAATCATAGTCGCTCGTGACTTGTATTACCAGTCCTTGGGAAGTTGCATAAATTTCAGTTATTTCACTTATTGGCTTCATATTAATTCTAGTAGAATTGTGTTAATTGTATTTGGCTTACCTAGCGGGTTGGGTTAGGTGCTATCATGACTAGGCGGATTTTGGGTCGTGACAAGTTCGTATCAGAGTACTTGGTTTGTAGGTTGTACGAGTCATGAGTAACTGTCTAGTAGGGTCTTGAGGATCGGTATGATGGCATCCATACTTATCTTTGAGAGGCTATCAAACATCTAGGAAACTTCCCTTCTTTCGTTCCTCATTGTGCAACTTTATTTTAGCTTGGCGCCTATATAGTTAATTTATTTCTATTCAATCGTATGTGAGGTTTCGCACTCAATATCATTTGTGTGCCGACTATGTGCCGACAGTTTATGATGTTGTAGATGGATTACGAAGGACTATGGATGCTTGATTGTCATTGTGATGTGCAATCTATTCTAGGAAACAGATGTAGTGATAGATCTTTCAGTCGTTCATTTATGGTATGAAGTAGATTCTGGTATCTGGTTCAAAGTACGGACTTGGGAAGACTGGTAGGTTTCCTAGTTATTGTGAGTATGGTGGGTTCATGGTAAGGTGTTGGTTTGAGTACAACTGGGGAGGTTATCTCCTGCGTGATAAGTTTTGATCTTGTGTTTCGTATGAGGTTTCCATTCAATAAAATGCATATATTATCATTTCAGAGCATTTGGGGGAAGTTTGCTTCACTATTGCAAGGATGGGTGTGCGCTTGGCAAAGTCTCTAAAGTGTTCTACGACCAGTATTACCTGAGCTTATGAAGTATTCAGTTGATTCATAGTGTATGATCGGGGAAGCTATGAAGATATGGTACTATGGATTACTGACGACGTGTTCTACAACTTTGAGCCAAGTGGGGGAGTCTGTTATCGACGATCGAATTGCAGGATCATACGTTGTATCAGTTTTCGAGATGAGGGATTGCTTGGTTATTGTCATGACCCAAACCGATGGACCATGACGAGTTCCCGAGTCCTACCTGTCGAACACCCCTAAGCATGCATCTAAGATATAAACATGAATAAAGGGTAGGTCATGAATAACATCTGTCAATAAACTGTTGAATTACGTGAATAACTTATGTGAGGAAAACATGTCCAAAAGACAAATATACATATACATACAGAATACGGTAGGGCGAGCCGACAAGGCTGCTATAGACAACTATATATCCAAAACTAGAAGCTGATAAGGCCACATATTATCCAACTATATATGACTATCTACAGACCTCTAATAGAGTGTACAACTGTATGAAGGATGGGACTGGGCCCCATTGTACCCATATCTACATACAAAAATAGCATACCAAAACCAATAACAACTCCGGATCAAGTGGAGCACACCAACTCTCGCTGATCAAGGATCCTAAAAAGGGGGACCATCAGCCTATCTACCTGCACCTGCAGGCATGAAATGCGTCGTCCCCAGGCCAAAGGGATGTCAGTACGAATAATGTATCGAGTATGTAAGGCATGAAAATCAATACATAAAGACAGATGAAACACGAAGTAAAGAATTCCACCTGTGAGTCTAAATAACTTTGTGAATCCTGAAATATTTATAATGTCATGCACGTCCGTATAAATATCGTATCATGCATAGGTATAGGTCTACATAACATCATCAAGCCTCTAAGGGCATCCCATCATATCATCTCGGCCACTGTGGGCAAAATCATCAACATATACCAGCTGATCAGGTAGTGGTGCGTATATAACGTCATAACCTTTTCCCATATCCCATATACATATAATATATGCGTATATAACACTATATGGTCATGGGTCAATGTACATGTATAAATGAAAGAAATACATAGACACCCCTAGTACTTCTATGAATAGAGTCATTTATGAAAGCTGTGTGTTTGCTCGTTTCGTTTGTATCGTATGAATCATGCAAAAAAGAAAGAAGGGGTAGCCTTAACATACCTGAACTGATTCTCTTAACAATCCCTATAACACACGCCAATCGCGAAAAACACGTAACGACGGATCGAAGTAGGGAACAATCCGTATGATATTCTTGAAAAAGATTGTATCGTGTTCTCTTAGAATCGCATCTCACGTTGCTATAGCATTATAAGGTTTCATATGAAGTCTTGTTGAGAATCCCATCCGTTACTAGCAAGCTTATGTATCTCACTTAATAATGTAGGAAAAGCTCTTAAAATTATGGGTTGTGGGCCTCACTTTGTATGATGACTTGGCCAACAAATTCCTCTAAATATGCCACATAATCTCATAAATCAAAGAGTCATTGTTTGGTCTTTGAGTCATCTTTCCCTTGATGCCACGTGGGGGAGGGGGGAATCCATTAAGCTTGTCGACAATTCTAATTAATTTGTTAACTTGTTAATCTCTCACTAACTAATAATTAATTAATTACCCACATAATTAAGAATTGTCTCAAATTAATTAAAATACTACTCACTTTTAGCACACTTTATACACCTTACTATCATGGTCATGTGGTACCTTGTATGGCACTAGTCCAAAATACCGGGTATTATAGCTCGGACCGTATTTTATCCTAAATTGAAAACCTTCAACGAAACTCATTTTCTTTTATTCGTTTACCCTCTAACCTTCACGACACTTACTTATCGCCTGTTATAAATAACATAAATGCTTATAACCTCAAAAATAATCTCATTTCCAAGTCTACGTCGATTATATTACGGTGAAACTTTAACGTACGAAATACGGGATGTAACAATTATTTCTTTGAATAGCCATATGTTGGTGAAGCACAGGTTGCTCGGTGCATATTGGCTGTGTATTGAACATCAAAGTAAGGTGAGTGGTTATCGAGATGGTTCTAATGAGTTCCAGATCATATGTGGCATTTAAGGACTCCTGAATCTGTGAATGAATAGGGCTTGATATCAGTAGTGAATGGTGATCGGATCTGCGGTATTTTTATGTCAAGAATAATTCTACCTGGAAATATTAGAGAGATGCAAGAAACAACTTCGGATTCACAGAAGGTTCCTTTAGAGAGAGCATATCAAATTGAATTACTTTCGGGTTGGCAGCCTGAGTGACTCGATTGAGTTAGAGAAGATCAGTTCGGATGACTTGATTATGTGTTAATGAGTTCCGAAGAATTCACTATGGTTATGGCCATGGCCCAGAGTTGATGTTTTCTACAGGTATAGAAGATATATTGCGTGTGGTGATGTTCTCCTGGATTGAGTTAAATAAAAGGTTCTCAGTTGATGAGGTGTTTAATTTGCTTGTGGTTCAAAGTTGATTATGAGATTTTCGTATTTTCACAAGTTAGCATGTTAGTGACGGTGCGCCGTATGGGTTGAAAGTTGTGAGTTCAAGGTTACTGTTTAGTTTTGAAGGGAAGGATATGAGTTCTTGACGACACAGACGATTTTAGATGTTTAAGAAAATGCTGGCACTATTTGATGTAGCCAGAGGAGAGTGTGCCTGTTGGCAGGTTCATTGTGTTTTGACTTGTAGGTATTTTTCTGTAAGATGATGGAGTATGAGTGATGTATTAACCATTTGAGTAGCGGTGTTGAGATCAGATATGGAGATTCTGGTATTCATGAAGTTCAGAGACTGGATGCTCTCGCAGGCAAACTGTTCCTTGATTGTGAATTTGTGAAGAAATGTCGAGGATTTGATAATTGATGGTATGTGCCATGGAAAGTTTGCTATGGACTTTTGGAAGATTATTTACCTGTTTGGAAATGATAGAAATTTGGGTTGGGGATTATTTGTGAGCGTAATGAGAATGTGTATTATGTATCAGATCGGATTTGCTTGCTCTTGTGCAACTGTTACCACTTGTATATCATTGGGCGGAATAGATGTTATTCACGCCTTGGTCTATGTTATGTGTTTCTCTCTTATGCTATGACGGGTTTTGAGGGTTACATGATTATTCGCGTGCATATTGTATTTCCGTTTAGGCCTTATGGCGTTATGGGCGAGATGGCCCTCGTGATGTTTATTTGCTTATAGCACCATAGTTGTGCTTGTCTTTCTCAGTATTGTTTATGACTAATTATCTTCCCACAGTTATATTTGTGCACTCTATTGTCACGCCCCGACCTCGGGGAGCACGATCAGCGCTCAACCGAGATAACCCAGCCGAGCAACCCTGCTAGATTTCCTTCTACCCAACTCACCCATAAATCTAGGTAAACTTGATTAATTAACACCAAGAGGGTTCGTGAACAACACTAATTCCATCACCATTAGTTTTATAAAGTCTCAAAATACATACACTTTCTTAGTTGAAGTGGGATATGTAATACACATACGACATTACTATCTTGACCTTCCCAATACCAATACACAACCCACACCATGACTACGGAGCCGCTAATAGATAAAACAAAGTACAATGATAGTGTCGGCAACATGGCTCCGACTATACCTCAAAACATAACACACATACAACAAAATATGCACGACACCGAAATGAAGTAGGGCTCACCAAACCAAATGGGAAGAGAGTGTATCGCTATCACTGGTCAATGCCCTCCACTGTGGAACGACATGCATCCATTAAAGATGCAGCACCCCTGGAAATAGGGACGTTAGTACATATTGAATAGTACTAGTATGAAACCCAAACACCTATGCAAGGACTTGGAAATACAACATGAATATGATGAATCATGGTAACAATAAAAGGATTAGTTAGCCTTTAAAGCCCTAGAAAATTTATTAATAGATTTCAATAACATTTATAAATTCTTAAGTCGTGGAACCTCTACAACTACCTTTACACAAAGTGACCCCTTTTCGAGGAGACTTTCTAATGGTTTCTTTTTGAGTGGGGAAATCCTATACAAAAGAACTCTGGATTTGAATTTGTTGAGATGTGCGGATGCCAAAGAAACTGAAATGATTATAAATGAGGTGCATTCAGGAGTTTGTGGTCCGCACATGAATGGATATGTTCTAGGGGAAAAATCCTTTGGGCAGGATATTATTGGCTTACTATGGAACGAGATTGCTTTCGTTCTGTTTCCAAGTGCCACTAGTGTCATATTCACAGTGATTTGATTCACTCGCCTCCTTCAGAGTTGTATCCTATGTTGGCTCCTTGGCCTTTTCTTTCTTGGGGAATGGACGTCATTGGCCCAATCGATCCAAAAGCTTCAAATGGGCACAGATTCATCTTGGTTGCAATTGATTACTGCACCAAATGGGTGGAAGTTATTACATTGAAAGTAGTTACCAAGAAAGTAGTAGTAGACTTTGTTCACTCCAATATCATTTGTCGTTTCGGTATTCCAAAAATCATTATCATAGATAATGCTGCTAATTTGAATAGTCATCTGATGAAGGAGGTATGTGAACAATTTAAAATTGAGCATCGCAATTCTACTCCTTACCGGCCCAAAGCTAATGGAGTTGTTGAAGCTGCGAATAAGAACATCAAGAAGATTCTTAGGAAGATGATCCAAGGGTCTAGACAATGGCACGAGAAATTGCCTTTTGTTCTTTTGGGATACCGGACAACTATCTGTACATCAGTTGGAGCAACACCATACTTATTGGTTTATGGCACTGAAGCGGTCATACCTGCTGAAGCTAAGATTCCCTCTCTCTGAATCATTGTTGAAGCAGGGATTGAGGACACTGAATGGGTGAAGTCCTGATTGGAACAATTGAGTTTGATTGATGAAAAGCGTTTGACGGTAGTTTGTTTTGGTCAGTTATACCAACAAAGAATGGAACACGCTTACAATAGATAGTGTGCCCAAGACAATTCGAGGTAGGACAACGTGTTTTGAAACGTATCTTTCCGCACTAGGAAGAAGCAAAAGGAAAGTTCGCCCCGAATTGGCAAGGTCCTTACCTCATCAAGAAAGTATTGTCAAAATGAGCTCTACACTTGGCAGATATAGAAGGAAAGGTGACTGATATATCCGTCAACGCAAATGCGGTCAAGAGATATTATGTCTGACATGGCTCTGTTGGGGCATTTTTATACTTAGTATTCTCAGGTTGGGATGACGAAAGGCTATCATTCTCGCTACCCAAACACTGGTCAACCCTAGTTAGCCCTTTGAAGCCTTGTTTATATTTTCTTATTTTCCCCTCTTTTGGAACCAATGTACTTAATCAAAAACAAAAATAGAAAAATAAAAAAATATAAAAAATTCATCAAAACAAGTTCATGTTAATTGAACTACGTACGACCTGATTCCAAAATGATACATAGGCAGCCTCACTCTGGGGTTCGGTCATACCAAAACAAAAATTCACATTCCTTAAAATTGAAAACTGGGCAAATGTCACAATGGTTTGGTGATGATTTCATCCGAAAGGTTCCAAAGTTGTAATTCAATCAAAACTCTTTTTACCCAAATCCTTTCAAATCCATCCGATCAATTGGCGAGAATGTTCAAGAGTTGGAGGATACGATTACTAGGATCGGATGCAACAAAATTAGAGAAATAAAATAAGAGAGTCCTATTGGTGAAAACCCTTATGGGCACTGTAGGGCTATGATGAGTAGAGAAAATAAAAATAAGAGAGTCTTGTTAGCGAAAACTCGCAAAGGGCACTATAAGGCGATGGCAAGAAGAGAAATGAGAGAAATCAGCTAGTAAAAGCCCGCAAAGGCCATTGTAATCGAAAAGAGGAACCACGCAGCCATGGCATCAACACAGACCTGAGCAAGATTTTTCAGGTTTCAAGTCAAAAGTTGTGATGAGTTTCTAAGAGTCGTACAGTTTACATAGATTAGGTATCCAGTACAAAAGGCATGTCATGTTCATTGAAGTCCGCATGTACTCTCAGATAAGTCCGTCTTTCTGTTCCTCGAAATGGACACCTTTTGTTTTAAATTCATTCTCTATTCCATTGTTTTATATTTCTTTTAATCCCTTTCGGTCTAACTTTGTTTAAAAAATAAGGCAAAGAAAATACGGCAAGACTGATTTACAAGGTTCTCGTTTGAAGCGAGCTGATATATTCAAAAGGCGCCCAGCCTCGGCAAGGGCATCAAGTCGACCTCGACTGGCCATGATTGGCCGATGCTTTAAAATGGAAAACTTTGAAAGAAGCCAAAAGAAAAATGCCCACAAAGGCAAAAAAAAAAGTTGAAAAAGGTTAAGTCACACACGAGCAACCATCATGGAAAAGTTTGGAAATGCCAAAGGTTCTCCGGGGTCAGAAATGGAGTTGGTATTATGGAAATAATCAGTTCCAGTTGAGAAGAAGATGAGCCAAGATCAAGAGATCGAAATAATCAAGGCCACAAATCGACCTCCATTTTAAAATTAACGATTCTTTCTTTGTTCAGAACAGGAACAAAATAGTTGTAGGAAACAGTTTATGAAAAGACGAACACCACCAAGTGAAGTTCTCAAATCCTTGATTTTCTTCCAATATACATGTAATCATTTTATTTTTAGTTTCATTTTAGGTAACCAATACCCTATCTTCAACACAGGATACTACATTCCCTGGTTGCATTACATTTTGCCAAAATAGGGTACGACATTCCCTAGTAGCATCCTAGAGTGTGACGAGCCACATTTTATTGCCAACACACGGTACTATATCCCCTGGCTGCATTCTTTTCTACTTAGCATCCTAGAGTGCCACAAGCCTCATCTTATTGCCAACACAGGGTACTACATCCCCTGGTTGCATTTTTTGTTGCAAACATAGGGTACGACATTCCCTAGTAGCATCCCAGAGTGCCAAGAGCCTCACCTTATTGTCAACACATGGTACTACATCCCCTGGTTGTATTTCTTGTTGCAAACATAGGGTACGATATTCCCTAGTAGCATCCCAGAGTGCCTCGAGCCTCATCTTATTGCCAACACAGGGTACTACATCTCCTGGTTGTATTTCTTGTTGCAGACATAGGGTAGGACATTCCCTAGTAGCACCCCAGAGTGCCTCGAGCCTCTTCCTATTGCTAACACAGGGTACTACATCCCCTGACTGCATTACTTTCTGCCAAAATAGGGTACGACATTCCCTAGTAGCATCCTAGAGTTCCACGAGCCTCATCTTATTTCCAACACATGGTACTACATCCCCTGGCTGCATTCTTTTCTACTTAGCATCCTAGAGTGTCGCAAGCCTCATTTTATTGCCAACATACTGTACTACATCCCCTGGTTTCATTTTTTGTTGCAAACATAGGGTACGACATTTCCTATTAGGATCTTAAAGAGCCAAGTGCCTCACCTTATTACCAATACAGGGTACTACATCCCCCTGGTTGCATTTCTTATTGCACAAGTAGGGTACGATATTCCCTAGTAGCATCCTAGAGTGCCTCGAGCCTCACCTTATTGCCAACACAGGGTACTACATCTCTTGGTTGCATTTCTTGTTGCAGACATAGGGTACGACATTCCCTAGTAGCACCCCAGAGTGCCTCGAGTCTCTTCCTATTGCTAACACAGGGTATTACATCCCCTGACTGCATTACTTTCTGCCAACATAGGGTACGACATTCCCTAGTAGCATCAGAGTGCCAAGAGCCTCACCTTATTGCCAATACAGGGTACTACATCCCCTGCCTGTATTACTTTCTTCCAACATAGGGTACGACATTCCCTAGTAACGTCTTAGAGTGTCATGAGCCTCATCTTATTGTCAACACAGGGTACTATATCCCCTGGTCACATTATTTTCTACCTACATAGGGTACGACATTCCCTAGTAGGATCTTATAGAGCCAAGAGCCTCACCTTATTGCCAATATAGGGTACTACACCCCCCTGGTTGCATTTCTTATTGCAAATGTAGGGTATGACATTCCCTAGCAGCATCCTAGAGTGCAACGAGCCTCATCTTATCGCCAACACTGGGTAACACATCCCCTGGCTACATTACTTTCTACCAACATAGGGTATGACATTCCCTAGTAGCATCTCAGAGCGCCACGAGCCTCATCTTATTGTCAACATAGGGTATTACATCCCTTGGCTGCCTTCATTCTTGTTAACATAGGGTACGACATCCCCTATTATTCAAAAACAAACCGTGTCTTTTTCAATTCTTTATTCTGCAATAGCAAAGATAGTTTTATGTATTTTCAATAACTCACAAAAATTTCCTAGTGCAAACTGGGGCAGAAAATTTTTGTTCGTTTTGTTTGTTTGTGATGACTTGTAGGTTTTTCTAAAAAGTATGAATTGGATGCGCAAAAATAAGATTCCATCTCTTGCCAGAGAAAGTGGAACGTTTGATCTCAATACCAGCCACAACCAGCTTGGACATAATGCATGCAGAAACATAGGGTCTCAAGATCCATCTTCTCATCATCTGATCAAGAATCAAGCCTGGGAGAATATTTCATAGTTTGTTATATCGAGATCATCAAGTTTCAGTCTAAAGTCAAGGGGGGAAGCAAGTCAAGAATCAAGACAAGACTCCAGATAGCATTTAGATAGAAATTTTGTAACTCTTAGATTTCAAGAGTATGTAATTTTCTTTTCATTTTGATGTAATATTAGGAACTGCGGATCGGAACCTCGACTGGAACTTCGCTCGACTCTCCATCTAAGCATACTCCATTATTCTGCTTCCACTTGAACTACATGCGACATGATTTCCCTATAACCCGGGATATGTAGGCTGCCTAAAACCAAGGCGCGGTCACAACCCCTTCTTTTCTCTTTTTTTCCTTTTTAAATAATAGTAAGGTCAAAAATCAGTCACCTTGTTCATTTTTTTTTGCCTGAAAACTCTTCATATTTCCAGGCAAAGAAGAGCATGCTGTGAACAACTAATTTTTGACCACACCCAAATTCTATTCTATTTTAGTGTAAATATTTCTTTGAGGTCTAATCTTAATATTTTAAAACTGTTATCTTGCTCTTAATAAAAATAATATATATATATATATCATATATATAGAAAACTAAATATTTACACTATAGTTAAATTATACTAACTAAAATACCATAGCTTATTTATTAAAATTTTAATTATATATATATATTATATAATTAAAATTTTAATAAATAAGCTATGGTATTTTAGTTAGTATAATTTAACTATAGTGTAAATATTTAGTTTTCTATATATATGATATATATATATATATCATATATATAGAAAACTAAATATTTACACTATAGTTAAATTATACTAACTAAAATACCATAGCTTATTTATTAAAATTTTAATTATATATATATATTATATAATTAAAATTTTAATAAATAAGCTATGGTATTTTAGTTAGTATAATTTAACTATAGTGTAAATATTTAGTTTTCTATATATATGATATATATATATATATCATATATATAGAAAACTAAATATTTACACTATAGTTAAATTATACTAACTAAAATACCATAGCTTATTTATTAAAATTTTAATTATATATATATATTATATAATTAAAATTTTAATAAATAAGCTATGGTATTTTAGTTAGTATAATTTAACTATAGTGTAAATATTTAGTTTTCTATATATATGATATATATATATATATCATATATATAGAAAACTAAATATTTACACTATAGTTAAATTATACTAACTAAAATACCATAGCTTATTTATTAAAATTTTAATTATATATATATATTATATAATTAAAATTTTAATAAATAAGCTATGGTATTTTAGTTAGTATAATTTAACTATAGTGTAAATATTTAGTTTTCTATATATATGATATATATATATATATCATATATATAGAAAACTAAATATTTACACTATAGTTAAATTATACTAACTAAAATACCATAGCTTATTTATTAAAATTTTAATTATATATATATATTATATAATTAAAATTTTAATAAATAAGCTATGGTATTTTAGTTAGTATAATTTAACTATAGTGTAAATATTTAGTTTTCTATATATATGATATATATATATATATCATATATATAGAAAACTAAATATTTACACTATAGTTAAATTATACTAACTAAAATACCATAGCTTATTTATTAAAATTTTAATTATATATATATATTATATAATTAAAATTTTAATAAATAAGCTATGGTATTTTAGTTAGTATAATTTAACTATAGTGTAAATATTTAGTTTTCTATATATATGATATATATATATATATCATATATATAGAAAACTAAATATTTACACTATAGTTAAATTATACTAACTAAAATACCATAGCTTATTTATTAAAATTTTAATTATATATATATATTATATAATTAAAATTTTAATAAATAAGCTATGGTATTTTAGTTAGTATAATTTAACTATAGTGTAAATATTTAGTTTTCTATATATATGATATTTACGTTTCAAAATAATAGGCTAATATGTTTAGCTATGTAATTTGCTCTCTTTTCTTTATTTCATATATATATATATAAGTAAAAGTCAGTANATATATATATATTATATAATTAAAATTTTAATAAATAAGCTATGGTATTTTAGTTAGTTTACGTTTCAAAATAATAGGCTAATATTTTTAGCTATGTAATTTGCTCTCTTTTCTTTATTTCATATATATATATATAAGTAAAAGTCAGTAATGAAAAGAACAAAAACAAATCTTAAAAGAGTAAAATATTTCTCCTAATCCTAATTAACTACCTAAACACTCACCCCATTTTTTCCACTCTTCACGTCTTCTACCCTCTATTACCCATGATCACACACCCGCATCACACACATACACACGATGACACATCAAAATACTCACTTCACACGGGGGGGGACGAACATATAAAGGAGGGATGGGGGGATTTTCATTCGGCTGGAAATGTTTTGGAAGGGAACATATGAAGACAAATTACATAAAGCACATCATATTATAAGAAATAGATCAAATAAAGGTCTAGCACTTCAAACACTTGGCACGAAGAACATTCAAGTTATTTTTGGCGAGGTTTCTAGTTGAGATTTCGGTTCAAGGCTACGATATCGTTTAAAGAAATTTTCAGCTTTTAAAGGTTGATCTATACTTTCTTTGTTATTTATTTTAATATTATTTGCCTACTGTTTGAATATGCAGTTTGATATGTGTTTTAGAGCCTATTCTATCCATTGTTTTAGTTAAATTTGACTCTTAGTTTTTCCTTGTGATAATGTAGTAAGTAGTATTTTGTTAAGTGAGTTAAAATAGTTTCGATTATAAAAATCTGCATGATTTTGGCTTTATTTATTTTACGTTGTTTAGGATAGGCAGTAGAACTTTACTTTAAAGAAATATTTTTTTTTAGTTAAAAATTTATATTAGGTATATACCCGATAGGCTACCAACTTAAAGAGAGTATAGGTTCTTTGTTCCTAAAGGTCATTCCGTTAGTATCTTTAACTTAAGAGTATCTGTAGTATTTTTCATAAGAATTTAATATGTCTAGTCTTTATATTGAAAGCCTATTAATGTATTTTAAAGATTTGAGTTTAACAGCTCTTTGGCTTGTTGTGTATAACTTTAAGTTTAGTTTCTGCCGAAAACTTAATACATGAAAATTACATAATTAGTAAGTTTAGTTAAAACTTTAAAAATGTTCTTTTTTTCTATTTCTTTGATGATGTCAAAGCCCTTCATATTTCTTTCAGTGAACGTTTAATGCCTTAGTTATAAAATTATTTATTATGTTCTATATTAATGATAGTACATAAGTCCTCAGCATTAAGTCCATGAAAACAAGAGAGCTGATGATTTCTCTAAGTTGTAGAAAGCTCAGCATAGCCTGAATGAACTTAAAAGAGTCTAAGACTAGTAGCATTTAGAAGATGGAATGCTGCCCTGGTAATAGAATGAGGGTGTAATTGTGACAAATAAAGGATGACGTTTGGGCCTTCGATTGAGTAATGATTTGAAGAAGAAGAAGAAAAAAAGGGATTTGAAGAATTGTACAGGATTAAAATACCCACGGAAGTGAATCACATTGGGATGCTATGAAATACGGTTATTGAAGTATAGTATCGCCCCTACGTGGATCAGGAAAATCACTTCAAATATTCCTTGATGCAACATAAGCCCTAGTGGCAATGTATTACATAAGTAGTTTCAAGTTATCAATGGAATATTGTAGATCAACATTAAGGTGAATCGACAATGGATGGATAAAACATACAAAAAGTATGAGATGCGATTAGGCGATCAGTCTTAAAATGAACATTAATGAAGAAGCATTAAAAGACTTAGCTTTATGCATATAGAATAAGCAANATAAGTAGTTTCAAGTTATCAATGGAATATTGTAGATCAACATTAAGGTGAATCGACAATGGATGGATAAAACATACAAAAAGTATGAGATGCGATTAGGCGATCAATCTTAAAATGAACATTAATGAAGAAGCATTAAAAGACTTAGCTTTATGCATATAGAATAAGCAACGAGAGTAACCTGTAGTTTGGTCGCAGACCTCAGTAACAACAAATCGAAGTAAGAGTTATGGTATAGTATGGCCTACTTAGATGTAGTAAAGCTAATGATGCCTAGAGGGACAACTTGATATAATTTTGAATATGTTCAAAAGTGAGGCCTAGATATTGGCTAAGAACTGGAGGAAAGAGGAGAAGCGTCGCATAGGCGCACATACAAAGTTAGAGTCGTACAGGCTACATGATAGAAGGTAGCAACAGTTACAAGATTAGAAGGATTCCGACTATACGTCGTGGTGTGAGAAAGAGTCTTAAAGGGGGGGAACGCCCTGGCCTTTGGAGTTATTCAAAGAATAGCTGCCTAAATGGAAAGGAGAATATTAAAGTATTCGTAAGGGCTATGGGTTATGAGAATGATAAGTGAATCAGTCAACATTCGAGGACGAATGTTCCAAAGGGGGGAATGATGTTACTCCCCGCAGTATTACGTCGATATTATGCCCTGCAGTATTATATTACGATGATATTACGCTCCACAGTATTATATTACAACGATGTTACACCCTATAGTATTATACGTGAAATTGTCGTAAGATAATTGACCTCAATTCAAGGACAGGATTATTTAGAGATTATAAGCATTATGCTATTTCAAACACATGATGAGTAAATGCGTGAAGGAGAAAGGGTAAGCAAATTGAAGGAAATGAGTTTCGTCGAAGTTTGGCAATTTGGGATAAAATACGGTCCAAGCTATAATACCCCGTATTTATGGACTAGTGTCATACAAGGTACCACATGACCATGATTATAAGGTGTATAAAGTATGCTAAAAGTGAGTAGTATTTTAAGTAATTTGAGATAATTCTTAATTATGTGGGTAATTGATCAATTATTGGGCAAAGGGAAATTACCTAATTATTTAAGAAATTATTGAGTGATTAATTAAAGAATTAGATAAGGTTAGACCCTCCCCACGTGGCAGCAAGCCACCCCAAGAATTGTGACTCTTAAGTCATTATATATGTGGCAAGATTAGAGATGTGAGATTTGGTAAGTCTTAAGAACATGAGTCACATATCCATTTATTAAAAGAGAGCCATTGTAAGTGTTAAGAACATGAGAATCATACATCCATTCTGAAGTAACGTGAGGATTTTTCATAGCAACTTCAACCAATTCATACAAGGATTCCAACATTAGCAACGTGAATCCAACGAGATTTCTTGAAACAAAAATTCATGTAGCAGTAACGTGAATCTCTTGAAACAAAAATTCCAACGAGATTTTTTAGCACCTTAGCAACGTTGGATTTTGCAATTTTAAGGGAGTACGGTTCAATCTTTCTCAAGAATATTATACGGATTTTTCCCTACTTCGATCCGCTGTTACGTGTTATCATAATCAATGGGTGTTAAAGGGATTGTCAAGAGAATCAGCTCAGGTATGTTAAGGGTAAGCCCTTCCTTCATTTTGGCATGATCTATTAATTACATGTGTTTGATAACGAGGCATAAAGAGAAGTTCATACTCCCGAATTTATATACATTATCCTAGTCTCATAAGTTACAGTATTCTTCTTATCAAGACTTCATATTCAATTGAGTATTATTTTCTTCTAGTCAAGAGAGCATAGAGCCTACATATACAGCATTATAATATTTTATTACCATTGAGCTATAATCGATGGGTAGGCCCCTATTGGGAAATCTCTGATCAGATGGTAAGTTATATACCGAGCCTATTGTGGCTGAGCGCCTATGAGCGAGCCCAGTTAGCCGAGAAACGTAGCTTAGTATGGCCGAGAGCCTATGAGCGAGCCTACTACGGCAGAGGAGTTAAATATATACCGAGTCTTATAGGGCCGGACGGCTATTTTACTTACTATATTGAGAGAGTTGAGTTAGTATCAGCAGGTAAGCATATCTTCAGATTATCTTTGACTCTTAGTTACTTTCCGTTATTACACTATCAGTTCAGTTTTAGCTTTCAGTATATTGCCTTGCATACTCGGTATATTATTTCGTACTGATGTCCCTTTTCTGGGGGTGCTGCATTTCATGCGTGTAGGTTTAGTCAAACAGACGGGTAGACCTCCTCATTAGGTGTTGCCTGAGTTCAGCTTGATCGATAAGCTCCATGCCCTTCGTAGATGACGGGTCTAGAGCTTTATGCACATCATGTGTATATATGTATATATGTTATGAGTAGGTCGGGGTCCTGTCCCAATCACAGTATATCCATCAGTAGAGGCTTGTAAATATATCCTATCAGTTAGTACAGTATGTTGGGCTTGTAGGCTTTGTATGTATATTTTGTTGGTTTGTCAGCTGTAGTAGTTATGACGGCCTTGTCGACCCAACTTTATATTGATGTCTAGTTAGCATTTGCAAATTGTCTTGCAATGTGGCCCATGGACAAGGTGTGACATTATATGTTCAGAGTCCCGTAGTCGCAAGTTGGTACGCAATGATAGGTGAGGCACCGGGTTCCGATCTCGTCCCCCAGGTTCGGGGGGTGACAAAAGTGGTATCAGAGCAGTTCTATCCTAGGTACTCTACAAGCTGTGTCTAGTAGAGTCTTCTTTATGGGTGTGTTGTGCACCACACTTATAAGCAGAAGTCTACAGGGCATTTAGGATTGCCACTCTTTCTTCTTACTCTAGATCGTGTGGTAGAGCTCACTTATATGAATTCAAACTCCTAACTTTTATTATATTCGTAGTAAGATAATACCTATATCCAGAAAGACAGTTGGTAAGAGATTGCATGTGGATGTGGAAGAGTTGAGTCAGAGAAACTCGATTTTGCATCATGATTCTGATGAGTAAATATAAGGTCTTCAGCAGAACATGTGTGTACTAAGACATGTAAGCCTCTTTGATAAAGAGCCTTAAGGCAAGAATATCTATTCACCCATATGGTAAAAAGCAATAAGAGATTCAGAAGGTAAATACAAGTTTCAACAAGTAAAAGAAGCAAGGTGAAGAAGGGTACGAGGCGCCCAGTTAATGAAGATTATCAGTATTTACAATTCAGACAGAGGAATATAAGCCTTTTGAGTACCTTCAACAATAACAGAGATATATACAATTGATCACACCCATATCAATTATGCTCTATGGGAACTAACAGGTATAGTTTAAGAGAAGGACGGGGTATTAGGATCCGGGTGGGGTTAGAGTAACCCAAAATAATGAATGGATTATTTG
>AWOL01S0029368.1:25183-57860 GCA_000715115.1 Nicotiana otophora
GGGTCCTGTCCCAATCACAGTATATCCATCAGTAGAGGCTTGTAAATATATCCTATCAGTTAGTACAGTATGTTGGGCTTGTAGGCTTTGTATGTATATTTTGTTGGTTTGTCAGCTGTAGTAGTTATGACGGCCTTGTCGACCCAACTTTATATTGATGTCTAGTTAGCATTTGCAAATTGTCTTGCAATGTGGCCCATGGACAAGGTGTGACATTATATGTTCAGAGTCCCGTAGTCGCAAGTTGGTACGCAATGATAGGTGAGGCACCGGGTTCCGATCTCGTCCCCCAGGTTCGGGGGGTGACAAAAGTGGTATCAGAGCAGTTCTATCCTAGGTACTCTACAAGCTGTGTCTAGTAGAGTCTTCTTTATGGGTGTGTTGTGCACCACACTTATAAGCAGAAGTCTACAGGGCATTTAGGATTGCCACTCTTTCTTCTTACTCTAGATCGTGTGGTAGAGCTCACTTATATGAATTCAAACTCCTAACTTTTATTATATTCGTAGTAAGATAATACCTATATCCAGAAAGACAGTTGGTAAGAGATTGCATGTGGATGTGGAAGAGTTGAGTCAGAGAAACTCGATTTTGCATCATGATTCTGATGAGTAAATATAAGGTCTTCAGCAGAACATGTGTGTACTAAGACATGTAAGCCTCTTTGATAAAGAGCCTTAAGGCAAGAATATCTATTCACCCATATGGTAAAAAGCAATAAGAGATTCAGAAGGTAAATACAAGGTTCAACAAGTAAAAGAAGCAAGGTGAAGAAGGGTACGAGGCGCCCAGTTAATGAAGATTATCAGTATTTACAATTCAGACAGAGGAATATAAGCCTTTTGAGTACCTTCAACAATAACAGAGATATATACAATTGATCACACCCATATCAATTATGCTCTATGGGAACTAACAGGTATAGTTTAAGAGAAGGACGGGGTATTAGGATCCGGGTGGGGTTAGAGTAACCCAAAATAATGAATGGATTATTTGCGTTAGTTGACATTTCCGAAGGGTATTTCAAATGTGCTAATAGATCTCCTTGTGAGATACCTAGATGGTGCACTCTAAAATGGTACAACTGGATATGAGTACTACAAAGATAGGCACTGGAATCCTAGAAGGGATAAATATTACCTTAGTATGGATCCCGTCCCTAGTAGAGCGAGAATGTTAGGCAACTCGAAGAGCTAGGGGACAGAGCAAAGGGAGCTAAAAGCAAATAATGTCTTGTTGAAGTTTAAGAAAAAAGTGATAGACAAAAATATTAGCAAGGAAATAAGAAGAGAGATAATGAAGCATTATGAGTGAGATGTGATACATGGATGACAACGGTAGATAACAGTGTCATCGAGTCTATAGCCAAGTGAAGGAAAAGTCGATAGGTGACATGCCTTGAGACAACAAAAGAGTATAGGCCATAAAGTCATATCCTCATTTCGAGAAATAAGTCTGTGACTCCAATGACGACTACCAGAAGGAAACGTTAGACCCCAGAATAATAGAAATCAGTATGGATGGATGAACAAGATAAACTAAACATGAATTTGGGACTGAGCAATTTGGTAATGGTCGACATCATGAGAATTTTAGATCGCGTTCCGGCGATAATAGAATGGACAGTAGAAGAATAACCCTTAAAGGTCATTCAGGAGGACGCTTCCCTAAAGCAAGCAATGGGAGCAAAGTTAAGCTTAAGGGACTATATGTGCCAGTTACACTAGGTGTCACCCTCGTTAATAAGGAATTTCGTTATCCTTGGTACAGAAGGATTTTCGCAAGGCGAGTAAGGGTCATCGATGATGTGAAAAGAAGCCAAAGATAAAGAGGTAAAATATTTATATGTAGATCAGCGTAGCATTAAATATCAGTACTCCCATAAAGGGGGGAATATGGAGTGATGTGGCATTAAGTCAGAATTAAGTGGTTCTAGTAACTATGAAATGGTAAAGGAAGAATGCGATAAAATAAATAAGAAAGGGATGAAATTGCACTTATTTAAATCCTACAGATATGCTACGATTCAAGAACATTATGCAAACACGACGTCAAAGAAAGGAAGTAAGGGTTTTTGCCCGAGATGTTATTGATAGATAAGGAGCCAGTACGGGACGTAAGTTAAGACAAGGAAATAACCCAACAATGATTACATAGAATATTGATATGAGAATGGGCCAACGAGTAGTTGGTAATTGATTCAGGAAGAGCTAGTTATGGCTAGACAGGAGGTTACAGACGAATTAGCAGATCATGCAAGATAAACATACTAAAACCCAATATAGTGAATTCAGCTACGCAGTAATGTCATTATAATACTTGATAAATATTCAGATAGGAGTTGGGGTAGTTAAAGGTACCGTATGAGTGTTATGGCAATAAAAGAAATCCCTACTGGGAAGACAGTCAAAACTTCAGAAGCAACCGTACGAGCACATGAGTGTGGAGGAGTCAGAGGGTCTCCCCTAAGTACTACAAAAAAAAACTAGCTGAGAAAATAAGGAAGAAGGCTTCAACCTAAGCACAGTGACCTAAAGAGGAAATAGGCATGTAACAACAGTCTTACAACAACATTATATGCACTCCATGAGAAGATGGCACCTACCGTGGCTAATGAACGGGAAGTTAAATCAGAAGTGATATTCTAGATCATATGAGTTGTATGGAATTCCAATATGCGTGGGCACTAAGATAGTTACATTATGAAAGCTGAGAAAGGACAAAAGGAATTATTCGATCAATGATCCAGTGTTAGTTACATTATGAACGCACTTAAGGGTTTAGAGTATTATCCATGCGGCATGTATATTGACAATCATACAGTCGTAGAAGATTTCGGTATAAGTTAAAAGAAAGAATTGAGCCCAGGTCATAGACAAAGAATTGAATTGTTAGAAGATTATATCATGGATATTCCATAGCGTCCATGGAAGGCTAAAGTAATAACTAATACCATGAGCCGCAGGTCGGAAGATAGCTTAATCCTACATAAAGGTTGATCAGAGGAAACTAAAGAGTTACATCAACTAAGTAAATCAGGAGTTCGATTATTGGACCCAGAAAATTATGGACATCGTGACTAAGAACATTGTATAATCACTCTTAATATCAGAGGTACAGGAGAGACAATACATTAGTCATAGTTTATAACAGCTCTACGATAAAGTTAGTTAGAGAAGTACATGCCTCATAAAAAGTCAGGATGAAGCTCTCACCAAATCATGAAAAGATGTGCAAATATTTTAATAGAAATTCAAGTTGTGGATGTCAATTATACCTATGTGGAAGGGAGGTCATGAAAGAGATAGAATATGTGATACGGGACTTTAAGGTAAGTAAGGTAAAGGTAAACAACGTACGAGATACTCAAATGTAGAAGGTTGTGAATAGTCCGTACTTCGGATAGAAGGCTAGAAGCGTGGGGATTCAATATCCAGGATTGATAGCGGCATCATCAGTGGCATATCTTCCAGCCTATGATTTCTAGGTATCGAGAGGTCTAGTTAAGAGAGTAAAAGAAGAGTAGAGACGATGTGATGTCTCGCTTGATGTTCCATAAAAACATAAGGAAATCGGTCGCAAGCTAAAGTATGGTAAAGCGACAAGGTTTAAGGAAGACATGAGTAAGGATAAGAAAGGGCGAGTGAGAAGGTGATGAGAATGAATAAGTCCTTAGGATTAAGTCCATGAAAACAAGAGAGCTGATGGTTTCTCTAAGCTGTAGAAAGCTCAGCATAGCCTAAATGAACTCAAAAGAGTCTAAGACTAGTAGCATTTAGAAGAGATGGAATGTTGCCCTGGAAATAGAATGAGGGTGTAATTATGACAAATAAAGGATGACATCTGGGCCTTCGATTGAGTAATGATTTGAAGAAGAAGAAGAAGAAGAAGAAGAAAAAAAAAAGGGATTTGAAGAATTGTACAGGATTAAAATACCCATAGAAGTGAATCACATTGGAATGCTATGAAATACGGTTATTGAAGTAGAGTATCGCCCCTACGCGTATCAGGAAAATCACTTCAAATATTCCTTGATGCAACATAAGCCCTAGTGGCAATGTATTACGTAAGAAGTTTCAAGTTATCAATGGAAGATTGTAGATCAACATTAAGGTGAATTGACATAGGATAGATAAAATATACAAAGTATGAGATGCGATTAGGCCATCAGTCTTAAAATTAACATTAATGAAGAAGCGTTAAAAGACTTAGATTTATGCATATAGGATAAGTAACGAGAGTAACCTGGAGTTTGGTCGCAGACCTCAGTAACAACAAATCGAAGTAAGAGTTATGGTATAGTATGTCCTACTTAGATGTAGTAAAGCTAATGATGCCTAGAGGGACAACTTGATATAATTTTGTATATGTTCACAAGTGAGGCCTAGAGATTGGCTAAGAACGGGAGGAAAGAGGAGAGAAGTGTCGCATAGGCGCACATACAAAGTTAGACTCGTACAAGCTGCATGATACAAGGTAGCAACAGTTACGAGATTAGAAGGATTCCAACTATATGTCGTGGTGTGAGAAAGCGTCTTAAAGGGGGGGAACACCCTAGCCTTTGGAGTTATTCACAGAATAGCTGCCTAAATGGAAAGGAGAATATTAAAGTATTCGCAAGGGCTATGGGTTATGAGAATGATAAGTGAATCAGTCAACATTCGAGGACGAATGTTCCAAAGGGGGGAATGATGTTACTCCCCGCAGTATTACGTCGATATTATGCCCTGCAGTATTACATTACGATGATGTTATGCTCTGCAGTATTATATTATGACGATGTTACACCCTATAGTATTATACGTGAAATTGTTGTAAGATAATTGACCTCAGTTCAAGGACAAGATTATCTGGAGATTATAAGCATTATGCTATTTCAAACACGTGATGAGTAAATTCGTGAAGGAGAAAGTGTAAGCAAATCGAAGGAAATGAGTTTCCTCGAAGTTTGGCAATTTGGGATAAAATACGGTCCAAGCTATAATACCATGTATTTATGGACTAGTGACGTACAAGGTATCACATGACCATGATTATAAGGTGTATAAAGTGTGTTAAAAGTGAGTAGTATTTTAAGTAATTTGAGATAATTGTTAATTGTATGGGTAATTGGTCAATTATTAGGTAATGGAAAATTACCTAGTTAATTAAGGAATTATTGGGTGATTAATTAAAGAATTGGATAAGGTTAGACCCCCCCCCCCCACGTGGTAGCAAGCCACCCCAAGAATTGTGACTCTTAATTCATTATATATGTGGCAAGATTAGAGATGTGAGATTTGGAATGTCTTAAGAACATAAGTCACATATCCATTTATTAAAAGAGAGCCATTGTAAGTCTTAAGAACATGAGAATCATACATCCATTCTTAAGTAACGTGAGGATTTTTCATAGCAACTTCAACCAATTCATACAAGGATTCCAACGTTAGCAACGTGAATCCAACGAGATTTCTTGAAACAAAATCCATGTCGCAGTAACATTAATCTCTTGAAACAAAAATTCCAACGAAATTTCTTAGCACCTTAGAAACGTTGGATTTTGCAATTTTAAGGGAGTACGGTGCAATCTTTCTCAAGAATATCATACGGATTTTTCCTTACTTCGATCCGCCGTTACGTGTTGTCGCAATCAACGGGTGTTAAAGGGATTGTCAAGAGAATCGGCTCAGGTATGTTAAATCTAAGCCCTTCCTTCATTTTGGCATGATCTCATAATTACATGTGTTTGATAACGAGGCATAAAGATAAGTTCATACTCCCGAATTTATATACATTATCCTAGTCTCATAAGTTATAGTATTCTCATTATCAGGACTTCATATTCAATTGAGTATTCTCTTCTTCCAGTCAAGAGAGCAGAGAGCCTATATATACAGTATTACAATATTTTCATTACCATCGAGCTATAATCGATGTGTAGGCCCCTATTAGGCAACCTCTGATCAGATGGTAAGTTATATACCGAGCATATTGTGGCCGAGCGCCTATGAGCGAGCCCAGTTGGCCGAGAAACATAGCCTAGTATGGTTGAGCACCTATGAGCGAGCCTACTACGGCAGATCAATTATATATATACCGAGCCTTGTAGGGACGTACATCTATTTTACTTACTATATTGAGAGAGTTGAGTCAGTATCAGCAGGTAAGCATATCTTCAGATTATCTTTGACTCTCAGTTACTTTCAGTTATTAGACTATCAGTTCAGTTTCAGCTTTCAGTATATTGCCTTATATACTCGGTACATTATTTCGTACTGACGTCCCTTTTCTAGGGGCGCTGCATTTCATACGTGCAGGTTCAGTCAGACAAACGTGTAGACCTCCTCATTAGGTGTTGCCTGAGTTCAGCTTGATCGATAAGTTCTATGCCCTTCGGAGTTGCCGGGTCTAAAGCTTTATGTATATCTTGTGTATATATGTATATATGTCATGAGTAGGTCGGGGCCCTGTCCCGATCACAGTATATCCATCAGTAGATGCTTGTAGACATATCCTGTTAGTTAGTGCAGTATGTTGGGCTTGTAGGCCTTGTATGTATTTTTTGTTGGTTTTTCAGTTGTAGTAGTTATGACAGCCTTGTCGACCCAGCTTTTATATTGATATTTAGTCAGCGTTCGTAAATTGTCTTGCAATGTGGCCCATGGATAACGTGTGACATTATATGTTCAGAGTCCCTTAGTCGCAAGTTGGTACGCAAGGATAGGTGAGGCACCGGGTGCCGGTCTCATCCCCCAGGTTTGGGGCGTGATAGCCCCATGGTGACACACTCGGTCGGATGAAACCCTTCTCTAACAAATCCTTCAATTGCTCCTTTAGCTCCTTCAACTCTATTGGTGCCATCCTGTAGGGCAGAATAGATATAGGTTGTGTGTCTGACATCACATCAATCCCAAAATCAATCTCCCTGTCTCGAGGAATCCCAGGGAGCTCATCAGGAAAGACCTCTAAAAATTCATTCACAACTGGTACAGATTCGAGTGTAGGTGCCCCAGCAGTGGTATACGTAACTCGGACCAAGTGATAGATACACCCCTTGTTAATCATCTTCGTGGCCTTAATGTAAGAAATAAACCTACCCTTTGGCATCACAATATCCCTCTTCCACTCAACAACTGGCTCGTTTGGAAATTTAAACCTCACAGTTCTAGTTCGGCAGTGGAGCTTTGCAAAACATGAATAAATCCAATCCATCCCCATAATTACATCAAAATCGACCATCCCCAATTCAATGAGATCGGCCATGGTATCCCGACCACGTACCGTGACAACACAACCTCGATACACCCCTGCGGCCACAATAGACTCACTAACCGGAGTAGATACAGAGAACGACTCATGAAGTTATTCCGGTTCTATCCCAAATTCCATAGCAACATAAGGGGTAACATAGGACAAGGTGGAACCTAGATCAATAAGAGCATATACATCATGAGATTGGACAGTCAATATACATGTGACAACTTCTGGAGAAGCCTCTACACTCTGGCGACCACTCATAGCAGAGAAAAGGCTGGGTCCTCCTGAACTCTGTGCACCACCCCTAGATGCACCATGCCCTGATGGTGCCAGAGGGCCTCGAGCTGGAGTGGGTGCTAAAGATGTAGCAGCTGCAGAACTGGATGGTTGTGTTGTGCCCCTGCCCGTACCCTGGCGAAATGAATGGCACTCCTTCTGAATATGACCCCCCAATCCGCACCTGTAACATATAGGTAAGTCCATATAGTAGATCCCCTAGTGCATCTTCCCACACCTGGGGCATGGGGGTCTCCGCTGCTGCTGGAATCTCCCTCCTGATCGGCCCTGATGGTGGGGTCCTATGCTGCCCTGATTGGGCCTGAAGCGACTCCCCTACTGCTGACTGTGCCTCGCTGGCAGTGCATTGGCTNTAGGCAGTAGGCGGCCAACTCTACTCCCTCTGTCTCAGTAGCGTGCATAACCTGGAGAGTCTTATGCATCTTATCAATGAAGTCATGTGGATCCTTCACGGGATTAGCACCCGTGAACACCGGAGGATCCAACTGCAGAAATATGCTCACCCTAGAACTAGTAGAATCCCCTTATGAGTTATAAGATGTGGGTGCAACATTCGACCTTTGGGCCTGAGAAGCCACTATCTGATTCAGCATCTGAATAGCTCCCCTAAGATCCCTATCATAAATACCATAGCCAGAAGCTGGGGCTAGAGGTGGAATCGGAATATCAGGTGGANCTCTGTGCACCACCCCTAGATGCACCATGCCCTGATGGTGCCAGAGGGCCTCGAGCTGGAGTGGGTGCTAAAGATGTAGCAGCTGCAGAACTGGATGGTTGTGTTGTGCCCCTGCCCGTACCCTGGCGAAATGAATGGCACTCCTTCTGAATATGACCCCCCAATCCGCACCTGTAACATATAGGTAAGTCCATATAGTAGATCCCCTAGTGCATCTTCCCACACCTGGGGCATGGGGGTCTCCGCTGCTGCTGGAATCTCCCTCCTGATCGGCCCTGATGGTGGGGTCCTATGCTGCCCTGATTGGGCCTGAAGCGACTCCCCTACTGCTGACTGTGCCTCGCTGGCAGTGCATTGGCTGGAGATTGAGCATGAGACTGGGTTGGCCCTGATGACCCTCCCCTGAAAGCTGATCTTCCCCCGCCAAATGACTCCCCAAAGTTTCCCGCGGATCTGGCCTTGCTGGTACCCTCTCGCTCCCTTCTATTCTTCAACTTGCGGTCCTCTGTAGCCTGAGCAAATGCTACTATTTTCCCATAGTTCATATCTGAATTCAAGTCAGTTGTAGCGGCCTCATTGATAACCAAGGGGCTAAGGCCCTGCACAAACCGGCGCACTCTAGCCTCTATAGAAGGCAACATAAAAATGGCATATTTAGACAGACGCGTGAACTCCAGGTGATACTCCCACACACTCTTAATCCCTTGCTTAAGATTCTCAAACTCTGCAGCACGGGTTGCTCTAGTCTCAGCAGGCAAGAAATGGTCTATAAAGGCATCAGCAAACTCACTCCATCTCGCTGGAGGGCTCCCCTCCTCCCGAGAGTCCTCCCACAGCTCAAACCAAGAATAGGCCACCATTTTCAGGCAGTAGGCAGCCAACTCTACTCCCTCTGTCTCAGTAGCGTGCATAACCTAGAGAGTCTTATGCATCTTATCAATGAAGTCATGTGGATCCTTCACGGGATTAGCACCCGTGAACACCGAAGGATCCAACTGCAGAAATATGCTCACCCTAGAACTAGTAGAATCCCCTTATGAGTTATAAGATGTGGGTGCAACATTCGACCTTTGGGCCTGAGAAGCCACTATCTGATTCAGCATCTGAATAGCTCCCCTAAGATCCCTATCATAAATACCATAGCCAGAAGCTGGGGCTAGAGGTGGAATCGGAATATCAGGTGGAGGAACCGTCGCACCCTCAGTAGGTGTAGGGATTGGTGTGGCCTTGTCCGGTGTAGTGGAATCAAGTAGTATAGCAGTCGGGGGATTATCCTCACCCCTCGGGTGTTCACCCATATCATCAAATAAAGGGTCAACTGCCACTCCTAAGGCGATGCTGGCTCCTTGGCCAGTTCTTTCTCTCTTCTTAGGTGCCATACACTGAAAGTTAAAGGAATGCATGAGTTAGAGGAGGAACAATTGCACTTTTAGTTTCATCGCACGATTCATAATATCAAAGAAGAGTATTGTTCCTAAATGTCCAAGTAGCCTCCAACTTATAGATGTGGTCAACAACACACAAATAACAAGGACTCTACCAGACACGGCTCCGAGACACCCGAGGATACTTTAAAATCTTAGGCTCTGATACCAAGTTTGTCATGCCCCAACCTCAGAAAGCGTGACCGGCGCTAAACCGAGTGAACCCGGCCGAGCAAGCATGTTAGATAATTTCTACCCAATTCACCCATGATCAAGAAAATACATGATTTCATTAATTATACAGTAGGAAGCTCATTCATATAATCCTAAATCGTTTCATTAGTCATTGCGCCTTTAAGTCTCAAAATACACATTTCTTATAGTTTGAGTGGAACAAGTGATCAGACACAACATAACTTGTTTAACATTCCCAACACCCATATACAACCCACATAGTGTCTACGGAGCCTCTAAAGATACAAAAGAGAGTAAAGATAGCGCCGGCAACAAGGCCCCGGCTATACCTCAAAAGTGACCACAATATAAACAAAAGGTATAATACATGACCCCGGAATGAAATGGGGCTCACCGAGTCCACTGAGAAGAGGGTGCAACACTATCTGTTATCAGCACTATCTGTTATGTAACCATCTGCATCCATTTAAAGATGCAGCACCCCCGGCAAAAGGGACGTTAGTACCGTCGAATAGCACTAGTATGTAAAGCTAAACACCAACTCAATAGAATGAATAATAACACTAGAGGAACAGTCAAGAATTCAATAAGGGCTTAAAATAATATTAGAACAAGAAGTTAAGGATCATATACGTTTCCAAGCAAATTTCCATATTATAAGGTTGGGTGATCTTTAGTACCGATATTCCACAATTCACAATACCTTTGTATTCTTACATGGAGTCCGATCTCGACCCGATCGGCTAGGTCGTCTCATTTGAGACATTACCACAATTTCATTACGATTTCCAGCACAGTACCACCATGTGTGCGGCATGACGTCCGATCACGGCCCGATCGGCTAGGACATCTCATTTGAGACATCAACCATTTTCACAATTTCATCCACAATACTACCGTGTTCTTACATGGAGTCCGATCTCGGCCCGATCGGCTAGACCAGCTCATTTGAGACATTACCTTTTTTAGTTAATCATCTCACATCGTACTTCTTTCATATACTTTCAATTCATTGGCACTAGTGATTACGATTACAAAGTCATTCTTGGCACTTGGCCGTATTTCATAGTTCCAGTCCCTTTTTTTCCACATTTAAGTATCATTATCATCAACCACAACAATAAGGCTTCCCATTCAAGACATTAGATTCACATATGAGAAATTTGGGAATCTTAGGCACATAGAGGCTTTTCAAGTAATTTGGCATACCAATCTTTATTTCGATCTAGACATGAAGTATTAGCATACCTAACACATATTCCACATTTTGAACATATTCTCAAATGGAGAGATGGAATGATGAATCATTTAGAATAAACATTGAACAACCATCCTTCAGCACAACCACATTAGGAATAGCCAACTCAATAATGATCAAGAACTTACTCCAATTACATGAACACCATGGGATTCGATTCTAAGAAGAAGGGGGTTTAGCCAACATACCTCAATTGATCTTCTCAAACTCTAAAATGAACCGAAATTCTTAGTAACTTCAATCTATTTTAGAAATATAACAAGTTGGACCAAAATTAGGAAGATGAACATGGTTTTAGCTCATTTGAGCATATTATCAAACACTAGGTGTGCATCAATATTTTAAGGCCCTTTTTGTGGAAGATTCCCTCATTCCCTAACCCATTCTCTATCATTTTTAGCTCACACTTTTTCCACATACTACAAGGATACATGCATGCAAGGTAAGCACTCCCATCCCTGTGAATTACCTTACTAATGGCCCATTCTAGTTACATTTTGAAATTAAGAGTTTGGGTGATAGAATCTTACCTCTTAGGAAGAAGACTTGGGTGCCTCTCTTGATAATCTTCAAGGTTTTAAGTGAGAATTGAAGAGCAATTTGATGAAGATCACTTCTCCCTCTAGGATCCTATCTCTCACTCTAAAAATATCTAAAAATGGTCTATGGGATGTGTTTTAATGGAATAGGGTCGGGTTTAAAAACCCCAAAATTGAAGCTCCGGAACAGGTTCTGCGGTGGCATATGCGACCGCATAGTGGTTATGCGATCCGCGAAAATGGGTGCCAGAACTGGAAAGAAATTGACATGGTCTGCGGTCACTATGCGGCCTGCAGAAATGTTCTGCGGTCGCATAATGTACCGCAGAGCGGTTCTGCGATCGTATAGTGCACCGTAGAACCTCCCTCCGAAAAATCCCAAAGCGGGATATGCGACAAGAGTGCGGCCCGTGAAATTGTTATGCGGTCGCATAATGTCCGCGAAATTGACATAAAAAATGCCCCAGAAAACTACCCCACTCTGCGACCAGTCTACGGTTCGTAGAATAGTTCTATGGCCGCAGAATGGGCCGCATAAATGCCTACTTCTGCCCAACATTTTCCTTCAACTCCCTAGCGTACTGTTCAATCTAAAAAGTCCGAACCCTCTACGCCTACTTTGGCATCATGGAATCCGGGTTTTATGAAACATTTTACGGGGCCTTACATCCTCCCTCACTTAAGATCATTCGTCCTTGAATGAGGATCAATGTCCATTATTAGCACCTTGTACAACTCAGTTTTCATACCCTAAACTAGCAACCCCAAATTTAACTAACTCCCTAAATTTTCAAAACTTTTGCCAGAGTTTCCTTTGTAACTAGGCCTATCCACCCGTCAGAGAGCCCCAGAATCACATCCTAAAAACATGTACAGAATCTAAAGATGTAACATAACTCATAACAACACCAATCGTGGCCTTGTGTAAACAACATATAATCAAAAGGAACACCTTTACATTAACTGAACAAGTGATACAAAATTCATAGGCAACAAGTTCATAAAATGAAAGGATTACGCAGCTATTCAAACAAGTAAGGATACTTCTTCTTCATTTCCTCCTCGGCCTCCCATGTGGCCTCTTCAACCTGCTGGTTTCACCATAACACTTTCATGGAGGCAATTTCTTTATTCCTCAACTTTCGGACTTGTTTATCAAGAATAGCAACTGAAATTTCTTCACATAAAAATTCTTCATAATACCTCAATGGTCTCAACCGGCACAATGGCTGAAGAATTTCTATTGTTATTAACCTCTACGCCTACTTTGGTATCACACAATCTGGGTTTTTAGGAAACATTTTACGGGGCCTTACATTCTTTTTCATCCCCATGGGCTTGTAACATAGATTCCTTGTGTTAGTTGATGTTAAGACTATAATGCAATTTCATGCATTTTGAAACCCATATCACATTCGGGGTGCCAAAATATTCTCATTTCGAGTTGAACTGATTTTCCCTACACTCTCGGAGACGACTCGTATCATGTACTTGGCCATTTCTCTTTGAGGCTTACTATTGCCTAACAAGACACATATGGAATGAAACAATTGTTGTTGTCCTTTTCATGAATCACAGTCTTCCAAGAATAACTAACGCTAATGTCTTTATCCTTCCGATTATGCCTCCCATAAGTCACATGTCAAATAATAAGCGTCATCCCGTGATCAAATATATTGAATATGAAATTTTATGGTCATATTCAAGCTAGAACATCATAGACTAATTGTTGGAGGTCGCCAAAGGTTTAGTTTGGGTGTTCGGCATAGAGATTTAGAGTTGAAGAAAGTGAACGGGTTATTCTCAATATTTTCTCCGTGAGGATGCTATGTGAATTGTTAATAAAGGTAAAGTATGTGTAGTCACATTAAGCCTTATGAAATCTCGAAGGAAATAGGCCAAACTATGAGTATGATATTTTCCTTTTATTGTTCTCTGTGTACCCGATATTTCATATGTTTATGTCTAAGAAGGTGAAGTTAATGGGTAATTGGATTATGAGGAGCAATTATTTACTATCCTTGTTAGAAAAGTCCGGGAGTTGAGATTGCCTCTGTTAATGTGTTATGGCGAAGTCGATAAGTCGAGGAGGCCACTTTGAGGGCCAAAGTGTTAAGGAAATAAAATGTTCTCACTTGAGTGTATAGTCAAATGATTGTGATTTGAAAGGTACTTTCTATGTGTTATGATTTAAATATGTGCAGCACATGTCCAAATATCACTCTTAATAATATAATGCCTGTAATGATGAGATTTGTGATATTGATATACACAGTGATGCTTTGTCAAGTTATGTATGTCTTGATAGGTTAATTTTGGTGATTATCTGACAGGTGAATAGGTCCAGTTATAGGGGAAACTCTGCCAAAATTTTTAAGAGTTTGTAAAGATAGCCAAATTTTAAGGGCCATAAGTAAGTTGAGATTTTGGAAAGGAAGTATAAGACCCATGTAGTCATAAGCGCCTATGTATAATGGTTTTGTTATACCCCATATTTTTGTACGTGAAAATACGCCATAAGTAAATTGATGGAAGCTCGGAAATGAGATGTTACATCCCGCATTTTCGTACGTTAAAGCTTCGTCGTAAGTTAATCGACGTAAGCTCGGGAATGAGATTATTTTAAGATTATAAGTATTATGCTATTTCAAACAAGTGATAAGTAAATTCGCGAAGGTGAGAGGGTAAGCGAATCGAAAAAAATGAGTTTTGTCGAAGTTTGACATTTTGGGATAAAGTACGGTCCGAGCTATAATACCTGGTATTTATGGACTAATGCCATACAAGGTACCACATTACCATGATAGTAAGGGGTGTAAAATGTGTTAAAAGTGAGTAGTATTTTAAGTAATTTGAGATAATTCTTAATTATATGGGTAATTGATTAATTATTAGGTAATAGGAGATTACTTAATTAATTAAAGAAATAATGGATAAGCTTAATTAAGCCCAACGTGGCAACAAGTGGAACAAGGATCAAAGACCGAAATTGTGACTCTTTTACTAAGTGGATAGGTGGCACATGTTGAGGATTCTTGTGGCTAAGTCATACCTAAGTGGGGCCCACACCCAAAAGATTAAAGAGAGCTCTTTAATTCATTTTGAATCTCTACAATTCAAAGAGAGCTTCAGCAAAGATAATGTTACAATAGTAACGTGAGTTAGTTCAACATTTCATACGAAGATGTTATTATGTAATGGCAGCGTGAATTTGCAAATTCCAAGGGAGCACGGTATAATCTTTCTCAAGAATATCATACGGATTTTCCCTTATTTCAATCCGCCGTTACATGTTTTATAACAAAAGACGTGTGTTAGAGGGATTGTCAAGAGAATCGGCTCAGATATGTTAAGGCTATCCCTTCTTTATTTTTTGCATGATCAAATACGATACAAACGAAACGAGCAAATGCACAATTTTCATAAATAACTCTATTCATAGAAGTACTAAGGGTGTCTATATTTTTGATTCGCCGTGTGAATTATTATTATATCTTCTGTTCATGGGTCTCAGAAAAATACGTATTTGATAAAGTTTATCCGAAAGGAATATTGATTTTATGATATTCCGAGAAATCTTATTAACGTATTTCTTATGCATTTCATGCATTTATACATGTACATTGACCCATGACCAGATGGGGTTATATACGCGTATATTATATGTATATGGGATATAGAAAAAGGTTACAGCGTTATATACGCACCACCACCTGATCAACTGGTATACGTTGATAATTTGGCCACAGTGGCCGAGATGATATGATGGGATGCCCTCAGAGGCTTGATGATGTTATGAAAGCATATACTTATGCATGGTATGATATTTATATGCATATGCATGATATTATAAATATGAAATGATTCGCAAAGCTATTCAGACTTACATGTTGAGTCTTGTATTCCATGTTTCTCTATGTCTTTTATTTACTAATTTTTATTCCTTACATACTCGGTACATTATTTGTATTTACATTCCTTTTGCCTGGGGACACTGCGTTTCATGCCCGCAGGTCCCGATAGACAGGTCGAGGGTCCTCCAAGTAGGCTATCAGCTCAGCGAAAGATGTTGGTACGCTCCATTTGCTCTAGAGTTGCTTATTTGGTCAGTATGATTAAGACATGTATTGATTGGTATGGCGGGGCTCTGTCCCGATCTTTATGACAATTATGTATTCTTAGAGGCTTGTAGACAGATGTTATGTACGTAAAAGATTGTATGACCTTGTCGGCCTTTGTTCAGTGTATGATTGGTTATTTTGGTCTTATAGGCCCGTATGTCTTATGTATAAGTTGGTATTATATATTTTATTCTACTTATCTCACGGCAGCCTCTCCAGCTCAGTTATATATGATAATATGATACGAAAGATATGTTACGTCGGTACTCGGTTGAGTAAGGTATCGAGTGCCCATCGCGGCCCATCGGTTTGGGTCGTGACAAAAGTGGTATCAGAGCCAGGTTGGTCAATCTAATTATTTCAGATGTTCCTCGATGAGACGTGATCCCTAGCGGAAGTATTACATAGAAGGTCAAGTTATCAGTGGTAGATTATAGATAAACATTGAGGTGAATCAACAATGAATGAAAAAAATTACAACAGTATGAGATGAGATCAGGTTGCCATTCTTAAGATGAACAGTAATGAAGAAGCATTAAAGGATTTAGATTTATACATATATGATAAGCAGCGAGAGAGTAACCTGGATTTTGGTAGTAGACCTCGGTAATGATAAATCAAAGTAAGAGTTATGGTATAGTATGACCAACCTAGATGCAATAAAGTCATACGAATGGATAGCCGGGTCTAGGACATAAGATATAACAATATTCGTAAGTTCAACAAAGTACCGAAAGAAGAATTTCAGTATACCTATAGATGCCCAGAGGAACATCTTGTCAAGCTCTGTATATGTTTAAAAAGTGAGGCCTGGATATTGGCTAAAAACTGGAGGAAAAAGCTGGAGGGAAGAGTCGCATAGGCGCCCATACAAGGAAAAAGTGGTACAGGCTGCATGACAGAAGGTAGCAACAGTTACAAGATTGGAAAGATTCTGACCACAAGTCGTGGTGTGAGAAAGAGGCCTAAAGGGGGAAATGCCCTAACCTTTGGAATTATTGCCAGAAAAGTTTCCTAGATAGCAAGGAGAGTACTAAAGTATTCGGAAGACATAAGTTATGAAAATGATAAGTGCATCAGTCAACATTCGAAGACGGATGTTCCAAAGGGGGGAATAATATTACACCCCATATTTTCGTACGTGAAAATACGCCATAAGTAAATTGATGGAAGCTCGGAAATGAGATGTTACATCCCGCATTTTTGTACGTTAAAGTTTCATCGTAAGTTAATCGACGTAAGCTCGGGAATGAGATTATTTTAAGATTATAAGTATTATGCTATTTCAAACAAGTGATAAGTAAATTCGTGAAGGTGAGAGGGTAAGCGAATCGAAAAAAAATGAGTTTTGTCGAAGTTTGACATTTTTGGATAAAGTACGGTCCGAGCTATAATACTTGGTATTTATGGACTAATGCCATACAAGGTACCACATTACCATGATAGTAAGGGGTATAAAATGTGTTAAAAGTGAGTAGTATTTTAAGTAATTTGAGATAATTCTTAATTATATGGATAATTGATTAATTATTGGGTAATAGGAGATTACTTAATTAATTTAAAAAATAATGGATAAGCTTAATTAAGCCCAACGTGGCAGCAAGTGGAACAAGGATCAAAGACCTAAATTGTGACTCTTTTACTAAGTGGATAGGTGGCACATGTTGAGGATTCTTGTGGCTAAGTCATACCTAAGTGGGGCCACACCCAAAAGATTAAAGAGAGCTCTTTAATTCATTTTGAATCTCTACAATTCAAAGAGAGATTCAGCAAAGATAATGTTGCAATAGTAACGTGAGTTACTTCAACAGTTCATACGAAGATGTTATTATGTAATGGCAGCGTGAATTTGCAAATTCCAAGGGAGCACGGTACAATATTTCTCAAGAATATCATACGGATTTTCCCCTACTTCAATCCGCCGTTACGTGTTTTATAACAAAAGACATGTGTTAGAGGGATTGTTTACCCTTTGTAGCTACTCCAAGAGGTATTATTCCTTCCGTGATGCAGTTTCTATCTGCACCTGAATCTAATAATGCTAATTTACTAATCATAATATCTTTTACTTTTAATGTAATGGGAATATGATAGCTATGTGCTCTTACTTTAGTAATTTTTGCCACTGATGTACCTTTGGTTGATTCTTCATCAATTTTAGAATCATCATCTGTGAACTATTCATACGGGGATATAATAATAATTCATACGGGGAATCAAAAATATAGACACCCCTAATACTTCTATGAATAGAGTAATTTATGAAAGTTGTGCATTTGCTCGTTTCGTTGGTGTCGTATAAATCATGCCAAAAAGAAAGAAGGGATAGCCTTAACATACTTGGAGTAGGAAAAATCCATATGATATTCTGGGAAAAGGTTGCACCGTACTCCTTTAGAATCGAAAAATCTCACGTTGCTAAGGTGTTACGAATTACCGTTGGAATTCTTTTGTTTCAAGAAATTGTGTTGAAATCTCGTTGGATTGAGGTTAACAACTGTTTTGCAAGGTTTGAATAAGGAAGAAAGTTATAAGATTTCTTACTTGGTTATTTTAAGGCCAAATGAAGCCAAACTTCTAAATGTCTTTACGTAAGTGTCATGTGTATATTACTTAAGATGGCCACCTTTCAATCAAGATGGTGAGTCACGTAAGTGTCATGTATATATTACTTAAGATGGCCACCTATCAATCAAGATTGTGAGTCACTTAATTTGAATGGGGGCTGCCACATCATGCCATTTAATCCTTATCCAATATATATATCCCTAATTAATTAGGTAATATCCCATTACCCAATAATTAACCAATTACCCACATAATTAAAAATTATCTCAACTCAATTAAAATACTACTCACTTTTAACATACCTTGTACACCTTACTATCATGGTCATGTAGTACCTTGTATGGCACTAGTCCATAAATACCGGGCATTATCGCTCGGACCATATTTTATCCCAAATCAACAACTTTCAATGAAACTTATTTTCTTTTATTAGTTTACCCTTTAAACTTCACGGCACTTACTTATCGCTTGTTATAAGTAGCATAAATGATTATAACCTCAAGATAATCTCATCTCCGAATCTACGTCGATTAACTTATGACGAAACTTTTACGTACAAAAACACGAGATGTAACACTAATACCAGGAGTCGTAGATCGGAAGATAGCTTAAGCCTACATAAAGGCATCATTAGAAGGAAGAGGAAACTAAAGAGTTACATCAATTAAGTAAATCAAGAGTCTTGTTATTAGACCCAGAAAAGTATAGAAATTGTGATTGAGAACATTGCAGAATCACTCTTAATATCAGAGGTACAAGAGAGATAGTACAACAACCATATTCTATAACAGCTCTACAATAAAGCCAGTTAGAAGAGTACCAGTCTCATAAGAAGTCAGTATGAAGCTTCCACCGGATTGTGTGTGCACTAGAGGTGCAAGTATTATAATAGAGCTTCAAGTTGTGGAGGTGAATTATACCTATGTGGAAGGGAGATTATGAAAGGAATAGAATAGGTGAATTGATATCTTAAGGTTTGTAAGATAAAGGTGAACAACGTATGAGATACTCAGGTGCAGAAGATTGTGAATAATCCATACTTCAGATAGAGGGCTAAAAGTATTGGGATTTAGTATCCAAGAAGGATAGCGGTGTCATTAATGGCATATCTTCCAGCCTATGGTTTCTAAGTATCGAGATGGCTAGTTAAAAGAGTAAAGAAGAGTTTGAGACGATGTGATGTCTTGCTTGATGTTCCAGAAAAACATAAGAAAATCTATGGTGCAAGCAAGTTGAAGGAAGGCTGCGAGTAGTATAAATGAATATGTATACGTCGCAAGCTAAAGTATGGTAAAGCGACAAGGTTTTAGGAAGATAGGAGTAAGGATTAAGGGCGAGTGAGAAGGTGATGAGAATGGATAAGTCCTCAGGATTAAGCCCGTGGAAATAAGAGAGCTGATGGTTTCTCTAAGTTATAGAAAGCTCAGTATAGCCTGAATGAACTCAAAGGAGTCTAAGACTAGTAGCATTTAGAAGAGATTGAATGTTGCCCTGGTAGTAGAATGAAGGGGTAATTGTGTTAGATGAAGGATACGTTTGGGACTTCAATTGAGTAATGATTTCATGAATTGTATAGGATTAAAATACCACGTAAGGTAAATCACATTGGGATGCTATGAAATACGATTAAGGAAGTATAGTATCGTATCGCCTCCAGGTGGATCAGGAAAATCACTTCAAATGTTCCATGATGCAATGTGAGCCCTAGTGATTGCGTAAGAGGTTTAAAGTTATTAGTGGTAGATTGTATAATAATATTGAGGTGAATCAACAATGGATGGACAAAAGTCACAAAGTATGAGATAAGATTAGGCAGTCATTCTTAAGATGAACAATAATGAGGAAGCATTAAAGGACTTAGATTTATACATATGGGATATGCAACAAAAGTAACTTGGAGTTTGGTAGCAGATCTCAGTAGCGATAAATCAAGGTAAGAGTTATGGTATGACCTACTTAGATATAGTAAAGTCATGCGGATAGATAGCCGGGCCTATGAAATAAGATATAGCAATATTCGTAAATTCGATAAAGTACCGAGTGAAGAACTTCAGTATACCTATAGATGCCCAGAGGGACACCTTGTCAAGCTCTGTATATGTTTACAAAGTGAGGCCTAGAGATTAGCTAAAACTGGAGGGAAAAAAGAGAGAAGAATCGCATAGGCGTACTTATGAGGTCAGAGTCGTACAGGCTGCATAATAAAAGGTAGCAAGAGTTACGAGATTGAAAGAATTCCAACCACATGCCGTGATGTGAGAAAGAGGCCTAAATGGGGGAATGCCCTAGCCTTTAGATTTGTTCACAGAAAAGTTGCCTGGATGGCAAAGAGAGTACTAAAGTTTTCGCAAGAGCTATGGGTTATGAGAATGATAAGTGCATCAGTCAACATTCGAGGACGAATGTTCCAAAGGGGGAATGATGTTATACCCCAAGTTTTCGTACGTGAAAGTACGCCATAAGTAAATTGATATAAACTCAGAAATGAGATGTTACATTCCGTATTTTCGTACATTCAGTCGCGCGTCATATCATATTTTACCCTATACATATGTGCGTTTATTTTTAAAGTCTGAATCTTAATTATTCAGATCTTAATCATTAAGTGTGTTTATTTTTTTTACTTCACAACCACTTAATGGGTCTGAATAGGTCTGTATGATTAAGATCTATAACAAAGACTTAATTTCATTAAGATGCTATCATCCATATTCATTATTTACTGCCGCCACCGCTTACCATTATCAACTACCACCATGTCGCCACCACCGCCACCACACCACCATCGTCATCATTACATAGCCTCCATCATTATCGACTATCACCACCCACCATCTCCACCACTGCCGCCGTCATCATTCTCAACCACAATCAACACTCATTCACCTCAACTACCACAACTAACTATCCCATCACCATCAATAACCAGAGCCGACACTATCCATCATTATAACCTACCACCACCCACCACCACCTTCCTCAATCACAACTACCACCACCGCCCGCCATTATTAACTATCACCTCCCACCACCACCATCCTCAATCATAAATCGCCACCATTACCAATCACCACTAGCTACTACCCTGAACCACCACCATCAACCAAAACTACCACCAACCACCGCTTTTAGTCGTTATTCACCCGTTAGCCATCACCACCAACAATTATCATATTTTAAAAAACTATATACTTTATTGATAAAATATTAGATTAATGAGTATTTCATTTGAATTTTATGTTTATTAATTTTCAAATAAAGATAAATCTTATACATTCAGATGTTAAAAATAAAACAGTCTTAATCATTTAGTATTCAGATCTTAATACACATCTTAATATTCAGTTGTGTATTCAGATTCAGATGTCTTAATCTTAATACACATCTTAATATTCATATGTGTATTCAGATTCAGACGTCTTAATCTTAAAAAAAATAAATGAGGCCTTAGTATATGATTTAACTAGTTATGTTTTTAAATTTTTAGTTATTTCCTAGTTCAAATAAAATTTTATTATATTTGAGCATCAATTTTGTAATAACTAATCTGTACAAAATCACGAGATGCTGAATCTATTCCAAAGCGCAAGTAAACATAATTGTAGTAGAAATGAAGTAAGAAAATATTTTTTATAAGTAATCCTTGATTTTATATTCCTAAATATTAGGAATTCCTATATAATTCATATAAGGAAAGAAATTTTAATTGATTTGGAAGTCCAAAATATTAGAGAAATGACAATTTAAGTTTTAATGTATGCATGTTGCGCGTGTCTCTAAAAGCAATACAAGTACATAAAATTGCAAGTTCTAAAATAAAAATTATGTTGATCATGTTTAGGGAGGTGTCTACTTTAGTAGTTCTTTATTAAATTTGTTCTAGTACATGCTCCATTATAAAAAAGTGTTATAGAAGTATAGTTTGATTAAACGATAAAATGTACATATAACTTTAAATGAGCACTTGAGTACGTGCGTTGCATGGGCATTTTATATTAGTTATTACAAAATTTATGTGTGATAGTTTACCAATAATTAAAGATTCTTTACCAATATTATTTTATGAGAGTACTAAATTTTTCACATTTTATTATAAAAAAAAGGAGACTCCTAAACCTAAAAGGAGTGTAAAGTGTTCACACTACCCTAAATATGCAATATTTTTTAATTATCCCCTTCTTTAATACGTCTTTTACTTCTTTTTTGTTTCTTTTAATTTCCTCTTCATAATTTTCTTTTATTTCTTTTTTTTTCCATCTATTTAATTTTTTGTTGGTGAAAAAGCCCACTAAACTGGAGAAATAAATAAATTTTCCTACACTTCAGATTTTAATTTCTTCTATTATTTAATATTTAATGAGAATTCACACATCTTAGATGTCCTGAAAATTTTAGAATTATACTAATCATTTTATTAACAAAAAGTATTCCTAAATCTCCCAAGATGTTCGAAACCCAAAAACTTGTACTATAACTATGTTAAATTTGTTTTTTTTTTTTGGGAAAATTTTATCCTACAAACGTGAACTTCTTTCACAAGTATGGTTGTATATCATCTTTTACAAATATGATTATATATCATATAAATCAAATAAGGAAAAGTTTAATACATCAAATTTAGTTAAGTTTGAACTCCTAAGTATTAGTGAAATAATTAAAGTCCTAAATATTAGAAAAATTATAAACCATTGTTTTGTCCAATGTAATGTTTATTTTTGAAGGATAAAAAAGGCGAACAACATTTCGCTAAGAGCTTTCGTATTTTTAATATAATATATAGATATAAATATAGATATAGATATATGTATATAGCAAACTTGAGAAATACTTTTTTGTCCATATCAGCAATTAATAAGAACAAACCTTAATTGAAGTGGCAAAATAAAAAATAGTGGCACCTTTAAGGCGCCGCTTGCTAGCATTTAATACATACCAAAAATGTTCACTTATTATTTTTGAACCTACCCTGAACATAGGGACCATTTTTCTCGGAAGGAAGAAAAAAGAGACCGTGTTCGCGGTCTGTAATCCAAATGGCTCTGCTCTTGTAAAGCAGATATCCCAGGTGAAAAAGGTGAGATTAAATTCCCTTGAAAGTTCAATTGCTCCTGGTGGATATATTTTCTTGATTACTGTGGTGGATTTACATAATTCCTTTGCTATTTTCAAATGGGACCAAACCTAAATTTTTCTACTTCATCACTACGTAGTGTATACGCCATTTGTAGCAGAAAATTTTATTGAACTTTATAGTTGTGGTTGTACAGCATATATATTGTCAATTAGTATGCACTCACTAGCTGATATAATGTGAAACGTTTTGAATATTTGTAAATGTTATCTTCGAAACTTTTAACTTAATTTCTGGATTTTCACAGTATTTTGTTGAAGTTGAAGTGTAATAAGGGAGCAAGTTTCAGAGCACATGGCATGTCATCAACTGTCACATTGTTTGGGGACTCTCTTTCACTTAGGCAGTAAAAAGATATGGGTTGCTCAGTTGCCTAGTGGCAATTTCAGTAGTTCCCGTTTCAGAAAGTTACATCCCATTTGTTCTTTATCGATATATCCTCTTAATAGGGTAAATAGAAAAAGCTTCAATTAGTCTTTATCTTCAGTTCCTTGTACTTTTCAACATTAAAGCACTAATTATAATTTGTCAGGGTTACTGCAGAGCCGTTTCTTCTGCTAATAATGTTGAAACAGAGCAACTGTTACGTAGAAATGTGCTTTTTGATTTTCCCCATACTCAAATTAAGTCGCCCAATCTTGATCCTTCGAATGGCAGAGTCATGCTCATTGACGGAACCTCAATAATTTACCGAGCTTATTACCGGCTGCTTGGTATGTTTTTTGTCTGTATCATTGATTGTCGTATTCATCCTACTTTGGATATTGATTGTGGGTATTTGTGATGTATTAGATCTACAAAGCATCAACTATATATAATCAATAAAATCTGCTTTTGCTTTGCATTTCTTATCTTGATAACCATAATTTCCAATAATGGAGAAATTGTTATACAATATTTGAACAGTTTCAGTATATTGAAGTAGATTTTAGGTCTTATAGAAGCCATGCCAAGATGCATTTTTGCAATGCTTGAAATTTGAATGGTGTTTAATGACAGATTCTGTTTGATTGCTTCTGCAATATGAGAACATAGAAAGTTAAGGCACAGAGGGAGGGGGGAGGGGTGGACCTAAGTGAAGAATAGAATTGACAAAAGCAAGTGGACAAATCAATAGATGGAAAAAGAAGAAGATTCAGGAAAAGAAGAACGCTAAAGTTTCTTAATGAGTTAATATGATCTCTTGGAGAATGACATTTTTGGGTACGCCTTGTATGTGGGGAAATTTATGCATCACTTTAATAGAACTCGTACCTTGTATAAATCTTTGGTTGGAAAGATCAAGTATCTGTAAGTTCCTTTAGGAACGAATAGAGCATTGATAATTCAGTTAATGACGGATGTATGAATTCTTCACAGAACAGAAGTACGATGAAATCAAGTGATCACAGCAGAAAATCCTGCAATATATTCTAAAACATAAGAAACAAAACATTCACAAAAGTGCTGAGTCTTCAATTAAAGGACTTCACAGGGTAGATGCATACTCTTTGAAGTTCCATTGCTAGTGAGAAGTAGTAGGAATTTATCTTCAGCTAACAACTACAAATTTGAAAGTTTCTTAATCAATAGTGGAGCAATATTTACCTGCTCGAGCTCCCAATATTTTTGACGGTCCCAATTACTCTCCGTAGGAGCCTCTACCTTCACATTAGTTACTATTTTGTGAAAAAAGTCTTTGTCATGCTGAAACTTGTTTTCTTCGCGTTGCAACTTGCATAGAAATACTTTTTTTTGTTAACCGGTTATTTGGAGAAGAGGGAAACAAAGAGAAAGGAAGGAACAAGAGATAGAAATAAAATGAAGAAAGAAGTGAATGAAGATCATTTTCTTTCCTATGTCTGATTTGAGAGGAAATAAAGAGATAAATGGAACAGAGATTAAAACATCAGCCTATTTACTTTAGTCACTAAGTAGGTGGGTCAAGAGAAAAGGAATTTTACACTTATTTTATCAAACTGAAAAAGGAAAAGAATCCTTTATATATAAAAAATAATTCCCTTTCCTTTGTTTTCTCTTTCCTTTTCCGTGGACGAGGCATTTGTTGGGTATAGGAAGAACAAAAACTTTTGGTTATATATGGAGGATTGTATGGGATTAAAGGCCCAAACCAAGAAAAGCAAAAGCGTTAGCAAGAGGCCATTTTCTTTTTTGGGTGGATAAGAGAAACAAGATTTCTTAAGTATGGTACTGCCATTTTGAGTTATCAATCACTTTCTTTTTTATGTGCCTTTATCAGAATTTACTTCTTTAATTGCTTTTTATTTTGTACTGAGGTCTCTACTTGAGGTTTGAGTTTGTTTGTGCTTGGTATTTGGTAGAACTCAAGAGAGAGCTCACTGGCATATCATGGAGAAATTTGCTCTTCTTTCTTAGACTTTAGTATTAAATCTTGTGGTCATGGTGCATTGCTTAAAGCTTAATATCAATTATTTCACATATTGATATAAGATGAGGTACTAGACAATGAATCCAACATTGGTAAAGCATTGCTCTAATGCCATTAGGCCAGAGTCTCAAAAAATAGGTTGACGGAAAGTTAATATTCTTAAATGCAAGTTGTCAACATGAAGTATGTTATCATCATTAGAGCTATGAAGTGCTAATTTGTCGTTTCCCTCTTCGTCCTATTCTAACCTTCATTTCTCATTCTGTATCATCTTTTTTCTTTTTTCTATTTGCGGGGGACTTTAATAACGTGATCCAAATTCTATTAGCTGATGAGGCTTTCTGCAAAATGATTTAAAGATGACAATTTAACATCTTTAGAATGTACTTACTCATAGTCCAACTTTATCTATTATGTTAAATTTCTTTTTAAGCCATATCCGATTTGCTAGATGGCATAAGTCGAAGGCTTTTTTGTGCTTGACTGCCAGACTGACTTACAATGCCGGAAGTTTCTTCTACTTGGTTTATGTTGATACAGTTTTTACAGTAATTTACCCTTTTATTACCCCCCAAAGTTTTAAGTCATAGCTGGACTGCATTGAAGGAAGCGTGCCTCACTCAAGATAATCTTTGCAAAAGGAGTATTCCCATAGTTAATAGATGCTACATGTGCCAGCAGGATTTTGAAACAAACAGACATCTATTTTTGCATTGTCCAGTTGCTACGGATATTTGGAATATGTTCCTTTCAGTTTTAGGACTCAACTGGGTGATGCCAGAGAGTATTAAAGATGCTTATAGTAGTTGGAGTCTATGGAAAGTTGGTAAATCCATCAGCAAGATCTGGAAAATGATTCCTGGATGTATTTTTTGGGCTATTTGGACAGAAAGGAATAGAAGATGTTTTGAGGGTTTAGCAACTCCAAATTACTCTTTGAAAGCTAATTGTATAGTTTTGTTATATAGCTGGAGTAACCTCTCCCCTATTAGCTCCCCCGAATTATTTTTGGATTATGTTAGCTCCCTAACACTAGCATAGGACCATCTGTACAGAGCTAACATATCATCTTTTGTATTAGCACCTGGACAGTGCTCTTTTGCATCTTCTTGATGCTTTTTATAATATCTCTTACTTCATAAAAAGAAGAAGAAGTAATTTACCCTTGCTAAGACATCAATGAGTATGCATATTTTGCTTCTGATACATAGTTAAGCTTCTTGAATTGGAAAACTGAAAGAAGCAAATTATAGAACACTTTGACAAGGGAGGAGTAAAGTTAGTGCGAATTAGAATTTTGTGTTATTTCACTTGCTAACTTGATAAAGCTAGACCTTTTATCATGAGCTTATTGGAATATAGATAATCCCATTAGATATGGACATGTGTTCTTCCTCTCCATGTCTGGTGAAATCTTCTACATTTAGTGATAATTGTTTCTTTATGTTTTGAGCAGCTAAACTGCACCACGGTCATCTTTCACACGCTGATGGCAATGGAGATTGGGTACTGACTATATTTACAGCATTGTCACTTGTAGGTCTTTGCTCCTTTAGCTTCCTGATGTTTCTTGTGATATTTTAACATGGGCAAAGTTAGGCAATTTCGTATCTACATTGCGGGATTACCCTTTAAACCTTAGACGCCTTTGTAAATGAAGATGTTTTCTGTCTTAAGGAACTCCTCCATGCTTGTTTAATACTAGGGTGAACTTTCATAAAACAATGTAGTGAATCCAGAAATTAAGAATTCCCAGAAAACTTTAAATTTCTTATTTTAACTCAAGCGACTTGCTAATTTAGCTCTTCTGTAGTTGCTTGAATTAGTTTGGATCTACTGTATAGATCTACAGCGGTCGTCTTCTTTTATTTATGGTTCATATATTGATCTAGCCAACATGCTTATATTGCAGATTATTGACGTTCTGGAATTTCTTCCTTCACATGTAGTGGTAAGCATCTTTTATTCTCTGTTTATATTAATGTCAAAATACTCTTCAGTATTAGCCAATAGGATTGTTGTTGTCATCTTTACTTCTTTATCGTTCCTTGATGTACTTTCAAGGTTTTGCACCTCTCAAGTACAAAGAAGAGAGAAGAACAAAGCACTCCGCTAAAGTTTTTCACAAAACTAGCGAAAGTGTTCTTCAAACTCACGTTAGAAGAATGTAAGATGAAAAGAAACCTCACCCACACGTTCTTCAATCCCGCAAGATTGTAAGAAGCGTTGAATAAAGGAATAACCGTGAAATAAAAAGTAACTCACGTTTTTGAAGCAAGAGCTTAGAAAAACTAATCACCCATCATTATTTTCAGCATATTGAGCCCTTTAAATAGGCTTTATAATGAGTAAAATTGATGAGGTTAAGAAAAACTAATCCTAATTAAACTAGAATAAGAATAAGAGTAAGAAAAACCTATCCTAACTAAAGTAGAAAAGAAAATTCTAGTAAGAATGGGATACCAACTAACAATCCTAGTTTGACTAGAACTACGAATATAATCCTACTAAAATAAGAATTAAATTACCAGGAAACAAGAAATAAGAGATCTTAGTCTTCAAGGAAAAGAAATCCTAATCTTGGATGGATTCTTGGACTTCTTGAATTTCTTGGATTCTTGGCCATCTTGATCTTGCATCATTCTCCCTTGGTTGAAAAAGACTCGTCCTCGAGTCTAACAGCTTTCATAAATGGCGCAAGATTTGCTATAATAAATAATGAGGATCCAATGTTCACCAGGTTTCAAATTACACTTTGCTAGCTTATCATAGAGCTTCTTCACGTTGTAAGAAAACTTAGCATGTGGTCGAACTAAATCCCACTTTCTAAGTTTCAACTTTCTACCATGCCTTCTCCATGTAATCTTTCTATATTGACTATCAAACTTCAACTGACAATATGAAGTTATTGGTGTTAGAACTTCATGAAACTTAGCCAACTCCATGTCTAACTATGAATTAAGCATGGAGATCAACGCTCTTCTTGGGAATGCATCAATTGCATCGCTTGTACGCCAATAGTCACTTTGATGATAGCCATACATATTTATGACGTGAAGACATCCTGTTTCTCCAATATATGGACTCAAACTCTCCATTATGCACTCCTTTTTAGGTAATCTTTCCTCTTGTTCATGCATATTTTTATGGACTTTAGGATTAACACAATATGCTGACTTGTTTGGGATGATTGAGTCAACAATCAAGTCAATATTGTGTTGAGCATCTCTGAAAGACGAAAAGTCAACGACACACATGGCTGGATAATCCAGTGGATCGTCATAAAACTTTGGTGGTAATTCCTCAAGTTTTGGATCCAATGCATGTTTCTCATCTCTTTGATATTGGTCTTCATCAGTTTTGTCCTCTTCATTCCCTTGATTATCTGAATATTTATCATATTGGGCATGGTGCATTAGTACTCTTATGCCTTGGTTGGCTTCAACCTCTTTAACTTGCTCAATATATCTTGATCTATACGGTTGAATTGGTGAATACCGAAGGTAGACGTGGCGGTAGCACTGGTATGTTATGTGGTGATTGAAGCACCAAACCCTCAAACAATTTAGTCAGATGGCGTATTGATTCCGTCAAGCTATTTAGCTGCAATTTAATTTCTTCATTGTCTCGCTCAAGGACTGTAGTTCTTAATTTCTTAATTTTTAATTGAAGATCCATTGAAGAGGATCACAAATTTGCTATTTTCTTATTTGGTGACACAATGAATAAGATAGCAAGTCAAGAATTCGAATCTGGAACCTGTGCTGTGATACCAAATTGATGTACTTTCAAGGTTTTGCACCTCTCAAGTACAAAGAAGAGAGAAAAACTAAAGCGCCCCGCTAAAATTTTTCACAAAACTAGCGAAAGCGTTCTTCAAAAACTCACGTTAAAAGAATGTACGATGAAAAGAAACCTCACCCACATGTTCTTCAATCCCGCAAGATTGCAAGAAGCGTTGAATAAAGGAAGAACAGTGAAATAAAAAGTAAATCACGTTTTTGAAGCAATAGCTTAGAAAAACTAATCACCCATCATTATTTTCAGCATATTGAGCCCTTTAAATAGGCCTTCTAAGGAGTAAAATTGATGAGGTTAAGAAAAACTAATTCTAATTAAACTAGAATAAGAATAAGGGTAAGAAAAACCTATCCTAACTAAAATAGAAAAGAGAATTCTAGTAAGGATGGGATACCAACTAACAATCCTAGTTTGACTAGAACTACGAATATAATCCTACTAAAATAAGAATTAAATTACTAGGAAACAAGAAATAAGAAATCTTAATCTTCAAGGAAAAGAAATCCTAATCTTGGATGGATTCTTGGACTTCTTGAATTTCTTGGATTCTTGGCCTTCTTGATCTTGTACCATTCCTGGTGACAAATTGCATTTGCTCAAGAAATTTGAGTTAGATCTGCAAACAAATACTGGGAAAGTTGGATTGTTTAGGTTGTGAGGGTACTGCTCTAGTAGTCTATATTGTACAGTAGGTGCTGTTGCTGCCACTTAGTGCTTTTTGAAGACTACTCAGATTTGATTGTATTATACTATTATCAACTTGCATTAACTAACTTTTATGAACTTTTGGTTTTATTTTGAAAGAATAAACAAGAGAAAAGTTTTGGCATCCACAAGACTAGAATGAAATTCCAGGTAATGAGATTCCACGTAGTGCTTCAAACAAGTTTGTTTCCAATACATCTCTTGTTCCCTCATATCTTGATCTTCCTATAAAAGGGCATTCTGGTGCATAAAGCATCCCGCATTCACGGAGGATCTGAGGAAGGGCCTCACCCTAGGGGGCGTAATGTGGACAACCTACCCTAATGCAAGCATTATTAACTGCTTCCACTGCTCGAACCCGTGACCTATATGTCACAAGGACACAACTTTACCGTTGTTTCAGGACTCCTCTTCATATTTTGATCTTCCTATAGCTAAAAGAAAATGTGTGAGAGAAGTCATTGAGCACCCCATGTCGAACTTTGTGTCACATAAAAAAAATGATCCTCTTCCTTTTCAGCTTTTCTTTCTCGATTATCTAGTTTGGAGATACCAAAGCATGTGCGGGTTGCTTTAAATGTTCCTGAATGGAGGGATAATTCTAGAAGAGATGAGAGCCCTAGAAAAAAATGAGACTTGGGAAATGATGGATTTACAATGAGGAAAGAAAACAAAGGGAAACACGTGTTTTCACCATTAAATTCAAGTCAGATGGGTCATTGGAAAGGTATAAGGCGTATGTTGTAGCTAAAGGATTTACTCAAACCTACGACATCGACTACCTTGAAACATTTGCTCCAGCAGCCAAGCTGAATCCTAGTAGAGTCCTTTTCACTGTTGCCGCTACCCATGACTGGCCCCTTCAAGAATTAGATGTAAAATATGCATTCCTGAATAGAAAACTTGAAGAGGAAGTCTATATGACTCCTCCACCGGGCTTTGAAAACCGATTCGGGGCAAAGGTAAGCAATCTCCTAGATCTTGGTTGGACAAATTTGCTCAGTTTGTCAAAGGTTTAGGATATTTTCAAAGACAAGCAAATCACACAATGTTCATTCGACATTCACTACAAGGAAAAATAACAATCCTTATAGTGTATATTGATGACATCATACTTTACGTTGAGATGACTCAACTGAAATGAAGAACCTAAAGGATCAATTAGCATCAAAATTTGAAATCAAAGACTTGGGACCTTTGAGGTATTTTCTTGGCATGGTGATGGCTGGATCAAAGGAAGGAATAATGGTGTCTCAAAGAAAATATGTATTGGATTTGTTAAAAGAAACAGGAATGAGAGGGTGCCACCCGTAGAAACTCCTCTTGATCCAAACGTGAAGTTCGGGAATAAAGAAGGAGATTCGATTGACAAAGGCCAATATCAGAGATTGGTAGGGAAGATAATCTACCTATCAGACTCGTCCTGATATAGCTTTTGCAATAAGCTTAGTCAGTCAGTTTATGCATTCTCCCCGAAAAGAACATCAAGAGGCTGTCTACTGAATTTTGAGATACTTTGAAAGGCTCACCGAGAAAAAGATTGTTATACTAAAATAGCGATAAAGGAGCGTTTGAGGTGTGAGAAGGCACGGGAGAAAATATGTTATTGATATTAGATGAACAATACAATACAAGAGGTCCTTATTTATAACTATACTATACAAGGACATACTATTCTTCTACCAATGTGGGACAATACTACACTATATACATGCTGTAAACTAACACTCCCCCTCAAGCAGGTGCATACAAATCATATGTACCAAGCTTGTTACGTATATAACCAATACGAGGACCAGTGAGAGACTTGGTGAAAATATCTGCAAGTTGATCATTCGACCTCACAAACTTTGTAGCAATCTCTCCTGAAAGTATCTTTTCTCTGACGAAGTGACAATCAATCTCAATGTGTTTAGTTCTCTCATGGAACACCGGATTTGATGCAATATGAAGGGCAGCTTGATTATCGCACACAAGTTCCATCCGACTGATTTCACCAAATTTCAACTCCTTGAGCAATTGTTTGGTCCAGACTAGCTCACATGTTGCCATAGCCATTGCTCGATATTCTGCTTCTGCACTAGACCGAGCAACTACATTCTGTTTCTTGCTCTTCCAGGACACCAAATTTCCTCCTACTAAAACACAATATCCAGACGTAGAACGTCTATCAGAAGGTGATCCTGCCCAATCAGCATCTGAGTATCCAATGATCTGCTCATGACCTCGATCCTCAAAGAGTAACCCTTTGCCTGGAGCCGATTTTATATATCGAATAATGCGGACAACTGCATCCCAATGACTATCACAGGGAGAATTCATAAACTGACTTAC
>AWOL01S0029372.1:4402-18351 GCA_000715115.1 Nicotiana otophora
TTAGTATGTGTAAGGCAGATGTAATTACAACTTATGGTAGTAGTAATTTAATTGAAGGCTCTGGAAAAGCTACTATAACTCAAACTAGGGGAACAATACTTATCATAGATAATGCAATATTCTCCTCCGAGTCCAGGAGGAACTTGTTGAATTTTAAAGATATTCGTCAAAATGGGTATCATATTGAGATAATAGATGAGAATAATCTTGAATATCTCATCGTTACCAAGAATGTCTCAAGATAGAAAAAGGTTATTGAGAAGTTCTCATCTCTGTCTTGTGGCTTGTATTGGACAAGAATGAGTACAATTGAGACACATTCTATCATAAACCAAAATGTTACTGATTTGATTCCAACACTTTTGTACTTTGACCTGATCGATTGGGACATCCTAGATCAATTATGATGCGATGAATTACAGAAATTTCAAATGGACATCCATTAAAGAATTTAAATATTCTTTTAAATAATGAATTTTCCTGCATTTTTTGTTATCAAGGAAAATTAATTATTAGACCATCACCAACAAAGGTTGGGATTGAGTCCTCTGAGTTTTTGGAACGTATATAAGAGGATATTTGTGGTCCTATTCACCCACCTAGTGGGTCGTTTATATATTTTATGGTCATAATAGATGCATCTTCTAGATGGTCTCATGTGTGCCTATTGTCATCTCGCAACCTGGTATTTGCAAAATTAATATCACAAATAATTCAATTACGGGCACAATTACTCTAATTAATCCAATTCGACTTGATAATACTGTTGAGTTATCATCCTAAGCATTTAATGATTATTGCTTATCAATTGGGATAAAAGTGAAACATCCTATAGCTTATGTTCTCACTCAAAATGGCCTTTCGGAGTCTTTGATTAAATGCATGCAATTAATAGCAAGATCGTACTCATGAAAACGAGGCTGCCCAAGTTTTTTTGGAGTCATGCCATTTTGCATGCAACAATGCTAGTTCATCTCAGACCGACAAATTATCATAAATATTCTCCCTTACAATTAGTATTGGGTCATGAACCTAATATTTTCTATTTAAGAATATTTGGATGCGCAGTATATGTGCATATAGCACAGTCATATCGCACCAAGATGGATCCTCAAAGAGAGTTAGGCATATATGTTGTGTTATAATCGCCCTCTATTTTTTACTACATCGAAATATTAACGGGGGATTTGTTCACTGCTCGATTTGCAGATTGTCGATTCTATGAGATATTGTTCCTAAAATTAGAGGAGAAAATGATGAGACCAAACGAAAAATCTTGTGAAAACATCTATCATTGTCTCATCTTGATCCACGTGCCTCTATTTGTGAAAAAAGGTGCAAAAGATTATTCATTTGTAGAAAATAACAAATCAAATGCCATACGCATTTACGGATCTGAAAAGGATAACAAAATCACATATCCATGCAGAAAATGTTCCAATCTGTATTGATGTCCTTGTTGACCAATCTTCTAGTATCTTAGCAAATGACTCAAAGGCACACCTAAAGCGTGGAAGACCATTGAATTTTAAGGATAGAACTCCTAGAAAAAGAAAAATAAATGATCAAGATGACATTGCGAAATAATCTCATAAAGAAATCCATGATTTAACCAATCCTGAGATTAATGAGGAAATCATTGAGCCTGAGACTCAAGAAAATAAGGAACTATCAACGAATCCAATCACTATTGAGACGAATTTGAACCGATTGGATATAGTGGTAGATTATGTCTTTGCATATAATGTTGCTTCTGGTATTATATAAGATAGTAAGGATCTTGAACCTCAATCTATTGAAAAATGTCGACAAAGGCGTGATTGGCCAAAATGACAAGACGCAATCCAATCCGAGTTAGATTCACTTGTGAAACGTGAAGTTTTTGGGCATGTAGTCCAAAACCCTAATGGCGTAAAGCTTGTTGGTTATAAATGGGTCTTTGTACGTAAGAGGAATGAGAAAAATGAGGTACAAATATATAAGGCATGTCTTGTTACACAAGGGTTTTCACAAAGGCCTGGTGTCGATTATGAAATTCGCCTGTTATGGATGCAATAATATTTTGTTATCTCATTAGTTTTGTTATCCATGAAAAGCTTGACATACATTTAATGGATGTGGTTACAGCCTACCTTTATGGCTCACTTGATAATGAGATATACATGAAAAGTTTTGAAGGATTTAAAATGCCTGATGCCCATAATTCAAATTCCCGGAAAATATTTTCAATCAAATTATAAAGATCTTTGTATGGTTTAAAACAATCAGGAAGAATGTGGTATAACCGCCTTAGTGAGTATTTATTAAAGGAAGGTTATGTAAATGATACCACTTGTCCATATGTTTTTATAAAAACAAATAACATTAGATATTGTTGTACTTGCCATATTGATGGTAGGATATAATCCCGTATTTTAATCTCTTATTTCACTCTAATTCAATGCACTTTACTTATGTTGAGTTTTAATTAGTAGTGTTTTGCACTTATTATGTATTTTATGCTGTGTAGGAGCGATTCCGAGTTATTTTGATGTTGCGGAGCAAATTCGAGCTAATTGGAGCTTTGAAGTCTGAGTAGAAGCCTAAGTGATTAAACCGGGATCGCGTCGGGGGTCGAGGACCAAGTCCGGATGTCAAAAATTAGAGAAACGAACTACTCTAAGAAAAATGCACAGCCGCGCCGCATGGGACGGCGCGACAGTGCAAAATCTGCCAAGAATCCATTTTGCAAATCGTTCTGGAATTCCTCACAAGCGCGCCGCATGGTGTGGCACAGTAGTACAAATTTCTTATAGTATCGTCCCATTTCCGCTAAAAAGTGTATTTTCGTCCGAGGTTTATTGAGGGGTGGATTAACTACACGGAAAAATACCTTTTTCGGGACTTTTTGACAGATTTTCGACCTAAGGAGGCCAATGAGGCTAAGGAGGAGTTGGAAGAACACAAGTACAAGGATTTCATCATTCCTTCCTCACTCAAGTTCCGGGTTTGGATTGAATTTATGTTTTCCTATATTATAGTTATATTTGTGAAGAACTTTTCCATGTCTATGGAGTAATTCCTTTTAGGTTTTGATAGATTTGGTGTATTGATGATTATTTGTGGATTATAACTCTATTTTTATGTATTTGAATCGCTTTGGAAGATTTAATTGTTGCATCAATATTCACTAATTCATGTAATCGAGAGAGGCATAACTTGTGATATCTTTACATTATATTGTTGGTTGAGTTCATAGATTCTTCTAAGTAATCGAAAGAGGCTAGTTGATTAATTGATTAAACCTAGTTAGGAAAATAATCGAAAGATATTTTCCTAAAGACCGATCCACTACGCATTCTTGCATATCTTCACAGTGCTTAAATTGGTTCATCTTGTGAGGTTAAGACTTAATTGAGGGAGGGGTTTTTGCTAAACGTTTGAACTAATAATAGAGTGAATTCGAGAGACTCACTTGAACATTGGAAGTGAATTATATAAAGTTAGATCCCGAATAATTATCTTGCACTTATTCCGTCAAAACCCTATCCTCTCCCACCGATAACCTTAATTGCTTATTCCTTGTTTCAATAGTCACTAGTCAATAGTTGTAGATTTTATATTCTTAGTCATATAAATCTCAATTGTTGATCCTCCTGGATAACAATCAAGCTAGAAACTACGAGAATACTATTTAATTCCAATTCATGTGGATACGATAATTATACTATACTATCTTTGACTAGCAAGCACAATTTAAATGTGTGTTTTGTGCTCGTCAATTTTTGGCGACGTTGCCAGGGATTGGCATTCAATAGTGTTTGAAATAATTTATAGTGCTAATTCAGGAATTTGTTTTTTTTTTACTTTTATTTTGTTCTTCACGTGTTTCTCCTCAGTGTGCAGGGCAATAGGTTAAGTATGTAGTGTATGGCACGATCTTCTTGTAAAGAAGTAATACCCTACAACTCGGAATTGGAAAAACACTTGCGACAACTTAGGAAGGAGAAAGAGTTTACCGTGAGGTTCTTGGGGAACCTTCAAACCAAGAACACACGGCTAATAACGATGACAATGAGGTAGAGGCAGCTGCAAGGATAGCTACTGAGGCGGCCCAGAGAGCTACTGAGGAAACTGTTGAAGATAATAGGGGTCGAAGATTCAATCTAAATCGACCCTTGATTGAAGACCATGTCGAGAATGCGGTACCAAGGCTTAGTAGAGCATTAGATGACTACGTCGGACCCGTCTACAATCAAGGATTGTCAAGTGTTATACCACCTCCAATTGCATCCAATAATTTCGAGCTGAAGCAAGGTTTGCTTCAAACCATTCAAAACAATTGCGTTTTCATAGGGAAGATGAACGAAGATCAAAATACACATCTGATGGACTTCGAAGAGATTATGAACACCTTTCAATACAATGGGATGTCACAAGATGCAGTATATTTAAGGGCATTCCCCTTTTCGCTTAAAGATGATGCGAAGCAATGGCTTCGAAGCTTGCCAAATGGATCAATTAGAACATGGGAAGAAATGACCAGAAAAGTTCTTGATAAATATTTCTCCTCAGCTAAGACGGTCAAATTTAGAAGAGAAATCCATAACTTCTGCCAGAAAGAGAATGAAATTGTTTTTGAAGCATGGGAGAGGTTTAAGGAGATAGTTAGGAGGTGTCAACATAGCGGAATTGAACTCTGGATGTAACTCCAGGATATTTTGGATGGATTGGCATCGACCTCGCATAGAAATTGAGCAATGCAGTTGGAGGCCCCTTTATGAAGAAGACTCCAGAGGTGATAGTTACAATTCTTGATGAGTGGCCCTCTGATAGTGTGGAAAGAAGAACATGAACTGTTGTTCACCAAGTTCATGCTACTACATCTGCGTAGGTACATCTTGATTTTATGGCTAAATAAATACGAAAGCTAATTGTAGCTTCGATGCAAAATGTTCATCGCGCAGCTTGTGATATATGTGGAAGAGGACACCCTACTCATGAGTGTCAAGCCTCAACTGAGGAAGTGAATACTGTAGGAAAGTATAATTTTAATGCAATGGGTCAGAAGCACCCCGGTGTTTCATGGAGTTCACCTAGGGGTACTGCAAATGCATGGCTACAAAACAACCCCAGATTCCAGGAACAAGGAGCTCCAAGTTTTCAAAATCAGTAGAGGCATCAGTATCAATCTCCACAGTCGAATCAACCCAGCATGAAATATCTCATGAAGACCTTTATTATCAAGACGGATGAGAGGCTTGATGCCCATGATGTAGATATCAAAGAATTGGGTACATCTTTTCAAAGTTTGGAAAGACAGGTTAGGCACTTAGCTACTCTAATGTCTAAGAGAGCCGCAGGAATACTCCCAGCTGATACAGAAAGAAATCCCAAAGAAATAGTGAATGTTGTAACTTTGATAAATGGGCAAGTGTTGAAAGATATCACCCTAATACACAAAGATATGAGACATGAAAAAGAAAGCGGGGAGCAGCTGAAAAGTGGTGTCGAAAAGAAGAAGGAAGAAAACTCGAGAAGGGAGGAACCTGAGGCGAGCAAGCATATGCCTGCACTGCCTTTTCCCCAAAATCTAAGTAGATAAAAGCTGGACAAGCAGTTTGAGAGATTTCTAGATGTGCTAAAACAGGTTCATGTAAACCTACCATTCACAGAAGTGATCTCACAAATGTCGGCTTATGTCAAGTTCTTGAAGGAGGTCCTGACAAAGAAGAAGANCCAAGCATATGCCTACGCTAGCTTTTCCACAAAAACTAAGTAGAGAAAAGCTGGGCAAGCAGTTCGATAGATTTCTAGATGTGCCGAAATAGGTTCATGTAAACCTACCATTCACATAAATGCTCTCACAAATGCCGGCTTATGCTAAGTTCTTGAAGGAAATCCTGACAAAGAAGAGGAAAATAGAAGAGACCTCAGTGGTCAAGCTCACAGAGCATTGCAGTGCAATATTGCAAAATAAACTCCTACAAAAGTGTGGAGATCCAGGGAGTTTTACCATACCTTGCTCTTTAGGCACTACTAATTTTGATAAGTCTCTAGGTGATTCTGGTGCGTTAATTAATTTAATGCCTCTATCTATTTACAGGAAATCGGAGAAAGAGATTAGAGAGATAAGGTCTGCACCAATATCTTTGCAGCTGGCAGAACAAACGAATCTAATACTCGAGGGAATAGTTGAAGATGCTTTAGTTCGGGTAGATAAGTTTGTATTTCCTATGAATTACATAGTGGTTAATATGGAAGAGAACAAAAATGTCCCCCTCATCCTAGGAAGACCATTCCTAGCAACGGGTAGAGCAATATTAGATATACATGAGAGAAAACTCATGCTTAGAGTGGGCGAGGAAACTGTGACATTTGAGATGGATGTAGAAACGGGGGTAAAAAGGGATAAGCTAGCTGCTAGTGTCGTGTGGAAAGTGAAGGGCGTGACAAAGAAGGCTGCAGTGGGTGAAAATGATAAGTGTGGGGTGTACCCTAAGAAGGCTGAGAAGAAGTTATCTGCATGGATGAGTGCACTAGTTCGGGCGCGAGGGATGGAGCCCAACTTTGACTCAAACCCCGACTAGATGTTTAGGGAAGTTGTCCTTACCTCTTTCTTTTTATTAGTGTATCATAGGGACATGACACAATTTAAAGTGTGGGGTGGGGATGTATATATGTATAGAATGTATAAATGTCTATGTGTGTTTTTTATAATTCATTTGATTGAAAATTTAAAATTTTTTGATTTTTCCCAACGATGGATGTCATTCAATAGGTTTCTTAAGGTATTAAGTCAAAGAAAAAAAATATTATTTTCTTTAGGTAGTATAATAATCTCCCCTTGGTTTTTCTTTGTGCTGTGGTTCTTTTCCAAGGGTTTTGTTTAAACCAGGTGTAGTTAATTTTATTTTTTTAAGGGTAGGAGATCTTATGATGTGATTTTAAATGAAAGCAATATCTCTTGACTTTATTATGCCTTGAGAATAGTAAGTGCTTTAGTTGTGACGCTTAGGCTCAATTTTGACTCATGTATAAGCATCTTAAATTGTATGATCTTAACTTTGCTTAACTACTTTGATTATAGTGTCTTGATGAGTCCGATTCTGGGTGAGTTTTGTGCCATGTGTGTATGAGATTTTGTGTATTCTATGCATTGCATTTGATGTCTAGAACTTGCCCAGTGTGTTTGCAAAGCGAAATAGTAGTTTTATTCAGTCTTTGAAGTGATATAGGCATTTCTTTATTGAGCCAGTTATACGTTGTACCCACATAATTGTTATGTATCTTAGTCAACCCTTTTGAGCCTGTAATCCTATTTTTTTGGCAACCACATGACAAGACATACTCATTTTACCTCTCGCGAGCACTTGAAATTGTTATGAACTCTATAAAAGTTAAAATGTGGGGTGTTGGTTGGCTTCTGAATGGAACTAATGAATTAAGGAGAAAGGTGCACTGTTCTGAAAAAATAAATAAGAGCCATGTGAATTGAAAAAGAAATATAGTTGCATTGTTTTGCGAATATTCATTGATAGTGGTAACTTTGATATATTTGTGCTTAAGGAAGTGAGGAGTTGACATATATTGATGTAAGGGTGGAGTTATGGTTTAACAAAAGTGTGGGATTTTGAACGGCCAATTGTATGTATTAAAGTGCTTAGGGACATGTAGTCAATATATCCAATGTATCCTACTGTCCCGCAACCTACATTACAACCAAATAAAGCCCTACTTGATCCTTGACTGAATAAGCTCAATTAGTAGAGTAGTACACTACAGGTAAGCTTATGGTACATTCTTTGTAGTGCATGAATTTCATTTCTGAGAGTGAGTTATTTCTTTCTATCTTGAGTTCTTATGTGTTCTTAAATTTTATTGTGTGTGGAACTACTCTCTATTGTTGTGTGAGGGCACTTGATTCATGAAAGAAAGGTAATGTCATTGACCTCTGTGTTAGAGTACGTGAGCAGGTTGTAAACAATGTGTGGTGTTGTTGAGTCAGCTCTTGAAGCGAGGATGTTACGGTATTATGCTTAATCTGTTCTAGTATTGTTGGTGTGATGAGTTAGGAGAGCTGTTTAAAAAGGTCGTGTCTATGTGAAGTGTAGTTCAATTGCTCGAGGACGATCAATGGTTTAAGTGTGGAGTATTGATGGTAGGATATAATCTCGTGTTTTAGTCGCTTATTGTACTCTAATTCAATGCACTTTACTTATGTTGATCTTTAATTAGTAGTGTTTTGCACTTATTATGTGTTTTATGCCGTGTAGGAGTGATTTCGAGTTATTTAGATGTTGCGGAGCAAATCGAGCTAATTCGAGCTTTGAAGTCTGAGTAGAAGCCCAAGGGATTAAATTGGGATCGCATTCGGGGGTTGAGGACCAAGTCCGGATGTCAAATATTGGAGAAACGAACTACTCTGAGAAAAATGCACAGTCACGTCGCATGGGGCAGTGCGGTAGTGCAAAATCTGCCCAGAATCCATTTTGCAAATTGTTCTGGAATTCCTCACAAGCGCGCCGCATGGTGTGGCGCGGTAGTACAAATTTCTTAGAGTATCGTCCCATTTCCGCTAAAAAGGGGTATTTTCGTCCGTGGTTTATTGGGGGATGGCTTAAATACACGGAAAACACTATTTTCAGGACTTTTTGACAGATTTTCGACCTAAGGAGGCGAAGGAGGCTAAGCAGGAGTTGCAAGAACATAAGCACAAGGATTTCATCATTCCTTCCTCACTCAAGATCCGGGTTTTGATTGAATTTATGTTTTTCTATATTTTAGTTATATTTGTGAAGAACTTCTCCATGTCTATGGAGTAGTTCCTTTTGGGTTTTGATGAATTTGGTGTATTGATGATTGTTTGTGGATTATAACTCTATTTTTATGTATTTGAATCGTTTTGAAAGATTTAATTGTTACATCTATATTCACTAGTTCATGTAATCGAGAGAGGCATAACTTGTGCTATCTTTGCATTATATTGTTGGTTGAGTTCATAAATTCTTATAAGTAATCGAAAGAGGCTAGTTGAATCATTAATTAAACCTAGTTAGGAAAATAATCGAAAGAGGTCTTCCTAAAAACCGATCCACTACGCATTCTTGCATATCTTCACAGTGCTTAAATGATTCATCTTGTGAGGTTATGACCTAATCGAGAGAGGAAATTTTGCTAAACATTTGAACTAATAATAGAGTAAATTTGATAGACTCACTTGAACATTGGAAGTGAATTATATAGAGTTAGATCCCGAACAATTATCTTGCACTTATTCCGTCAAAACCCTATCCTCTCCCATCGATAACCTTAATTGCCTATTCCTTATTTAGATAGTCACTAGTCAATAGTTGTAGATTTTAGATTCTTAGTCATATAAATCTCAATTGTTGATCCTCCTGGATAGTAATCAAGCTAGAAACTACGAGAATACTATTTAACTCCAATCCATGTGGATACGATAATTATACTATACTATCCTTTACTAGCAGCACAATTTAAGTGTGTGTTTTGCGCCCCTGACATATATGTTGATGACATAAACCTTATTGGAACTCTTATAGAAATCTAAAAGGCATTTGATTATTTGAAGAAGGAATTCGAGATGAAAGATTTCGGAAAGACAAAATTCTGTCTCGATTTGCAAATTGAACATTTGGCAAATGCAATTTTTGTTCATCGTGCCTTCATAGAAAAGGCATTGAAACGATTTTACATGGATGAAGCACATTCGTTAAGTACTTTTATGGTTGTTCGATCACTTGATGTGAATAGAGATCCGTTCTAACCTCAAGAAAATAATGAAGAGCTTCTTGGTCATGAAGTATCATATTTTAGTGCAATTGGTGCACTAATGTATCGTGCTAATACTACAAGGACTGACATAACCTTTTCAGTTAATGTCTTAGTAAGATATTGCTTTGCTTCTATAAGGAAATATTTGAATGGAATCAAACACATATTGCGGTATCTACCGATATGAGCTTATATTATGGCAACGATTGCAGTCCCGATCTTGTTGGTTATGCCGATACTTGGTATTTATCTGATCCACACAAGGCTCAATCTCAAAAAGGCTATGTGTTTACATGTGGCTGCATTGCCATATCTTGGATATCTACTAAATAATCAATCTTGGCTACTTCATCTAATCATGTTGATATAATTGATATTCATGAATCAAGTCGAGAATATGTGTGGTTGATGTCTATAATATATCTTATTCGAGAAAAATATGGTTTGAAGCGTGACAAACTACCCACGAATTTATATCAAGACAATGCATCATGCATAGCCCAATTGAATGGAGAATTAATAAAAGTAGATAGGACAAATCACATTTCAGCAGAGTTATTTTTCACACATGATCTTCGAAAGAATGGCGATATCAATGTGCAATAGATTCGTTCAAGTGATAATGTGGCTGATTTGTTCACCAGATCTCTACCGGCATTAGCTTTCAAGAAGCTAGTGTACAAGATTGGGATGCGAAGGCTCAAAGATGTGAATTGATGCTCTCATCAAGGGGAGTTCATATGTTTGTACTCTTTTTCCCTTACAATGTTTTGTCCCACTGGGTTTTCATTGCAAGATTTTTATGAGGCAACCAAAAGGCGTATTTCTAAACATGTGTACTCTTTTTCCTTCACTAGAATCTTTTCTATTCGGTTTTATTTTAGTTAACGTTTTAAAGAGGCACATTATCTATTGAATAGACATTCAAGTGGGAGTGTTATAAATAGAGTTATGTTCAGGTGAATGTCTGTCTTTTACAGAGTTTTTAGAGTTTGTTACTTTGTGGCTAAGTTTCTTTTTCCCTATAAATAGAGGAGCTTTATTTCATTGTAATTCATCTCAAAATCAATAAAATTCTCTCTCTCTATTTTTCTTTTCAATATTCTTCTTTTATTTATTGATTTATTTCAAAAATAGTATTATATAGAGGAGAGTGTTGCTCCCAAACGCACATGCAAGTATACGTGGTCGACAAGTAATATAGAATTGTAAGTCCAGATATCGTACCCACACAGACTTGTGATTAACTGTGTACTAAATTAAACTAACACAATTAATCTATATAAGCGATTTTTTAAAGTATGAATATTTAACTACAACTAATCTAGAGTAGCAAACTAAGAGATTAAAGGAAACAAGTTGAATTAAACACAAATTCAATGAGAGCCGATATTCTAGAGCTATGGGTTAGCTAACAATCCCATTGAGTCTTTCACTTAAATTGTCTAATTAATTTATCTGGTTTATTGGTTGATAAGGTTAATATTACTCGTAGCCTTCTCTCGAAGTGCTAATCGCCTATTCAGGTTAACCTAACACCTATATACCTATGGAATTAGGAATAACAAAAATTCATTAATAATTCCCATATAATAACCAAGCAAGGTGATTAGGTATATCCCTATCCTAATAGCAAATCCGTTCCCGATAATCAGGTTCAAGATCTCGCTCTACTCAATCTTATATGCAATCTAGATTTCCTCTCCTAAGTTCAATCCTTGATTCGTAGATAGTATTCAATTGGAGATCAAACAATCAAATAATTAAGCGCAAGATTGAATAAATAAACCAATATGATAAAGTAATAAGAACAATTCAAGCTTCAAATTACAATGTTCATTTAGCACCCAAAACTCTAGAACTAATAAACTATGAGATTAAAGGAAGAGAAGATCAAGAAAAACTGAGAATCCTTGCTCCCGAGTGTTCCGTGCTTGTGTTTTGTTTCTCAAAGTAGTGTCTCTCCTCCCAAAAATATGTTCTCCCAGTCCAATATAGGTTTAGACTTTCTTTTATATGCGTTGGGGAGGTCTTGGGCCAAAATAACCTTATCATCGGCGAAGTAGGAGAGATTTTCCGTCACCAGGGCCTAGGGTAGCGTGGGGCACTATCCCTGGCGCTGAGATTTTTGAGGTTTTGGAAACGGGGCCACATGTAGCGCCCCACGCTACCTGTGGTGCTAGAAATGGCCATTTTCCAATTTTTTCTCCTTTTTGGCTCCAATCTAGCACCTTTCGCCCCATATTGCCTCTGAATGATTCCTACACATAAAAATACCACGAATTAGCATAAATCAATACATTTCACATTCAAAATCTACAAAACACGCGTGAAATGTGAAGCGATATACATACAAATATATGTACTTTAAGCAAAATATCAACACCCCACACTTAGACCCTTGTTTGCCCTTGAGCAATGGAACTATAACTACACCCCAACAACGTACATATCAACAAGGAAGTAGCACTCCAATTTTAAACCATACACTCTACCCTTGACTATGATCGATACCGACAATCAAGCACGAACATACAAATTTCACTTTTTCCCATTTTAAACATGTCCAAATATAACCATTTCAAGTCAATCAATTCAAACAATCTATCTGTAACCACTCTACCTCAAGAGCTGACTCGTTACCACTAAGCACTCTCAACTCGCGCACTCACCAAACAAGAGAAGTTTACAATATTACAATCCTTCATGATATCATGTGCCCTCACCAACAAACAAAATAGTGAATATAGAATAGTCCACACATTCAAGTATGCCTTTGAGCATAAATTAAGGACATCACATAATTGAACAAAATTCGCTCGCTCTCATAAAGAATTTCATGTGCATCTCGTGGTCGTACCATAAGCTTGCCCGTACTGTACATCTCTACTAATCTAAGCTAGCCAAATCTAGAGTCAATTAGGACTTTAAGGTTATAGTGTAGGCTAAGGGACGGGTAGGATATATTTAGGAATAGTGACTAACCCTCCTAAGAACTTTAATACATTACACTCACAAATCGAGCACATATTCTTCTCAACCAATTCACTCGCCACAAACCATATACAACATGGTTTTTTTTTTCAATTAAGCACTTCTATATTCCCGCTAGCACGCATTAATAAGATTAGGAGGTATGTGTTTTTCTACATTATCTGAACTATTCTTTTTTTCTTTCTTGCAATTTTTTTCTTTTTCTCTTTTTTATTTTCTACACACACTCCATACATTAAGGTTCATCGGCTAATGATCTTTTTTTCACAACTCTAGTGCACCGTAAGGGCCCTTCCATGGTTCCGCTCTAAAGCTACTCTCCAATTTCTCACCTTACTTCTTTTAGCGACTAAGTGCCTTAGGAGGTAAAGTTTCAACAATCTCAAATTAAGAACAAAATAGGGATATGGCTTGTAATGTGGGTGCCAAAGAAAAGGTCTATAGGCTCAAAGAGGGTAGCAACAGAAAATTTTATTTTTAAGTGACAAGCACATCTATGATCAAGCAAGAAACGTCTACGTCATCTCCTAGATCAGTACAACTTAATGATTTTGCTTCGATTAACACACGGGGCAAGTTCTTGACTATACAGGATAGCACAGAAAATCACAAATCCTCACACACACATTGTACATGACTCAATCGAGACGGTTCTATTCAACTGTCAAGTCAAGCAAGCACATACAATTGAGAAACTTTAAGCAATCTTGCACTATGTATCATACAAGTCAAACAACTGAGAAAATGTGTCACAGAGTAGGCTATTTATTTAACTCAGGCATCACAATTCAAATCAAATGTACGGGAAGACAGAGTGCATGTCATAGCCTAATATGTCAGCACCAAACACGTCAATAGGTACCTCAGAGCAACTTAGCTTCTTCCTATCCTACTCCTAAAAAACAAAATACTCGGTTCGAGCTACACCCTTGGAAAAGAACTGGTGCATAAAGAAAAAACAAGGGATACTACCTAACTATCCTAAAATAAGAGTTTTGGTGTTTTTAATCGAATTTTAATCCCTCAAGAAAATTGTCCAAAAGATCCATCGTCGGGAAAAGTCTGAGCTTTTTCTGTTTTTTTTTCAATTTTTCAATTTTGTTTTAATTTCTATTTTTTTAATTACAAACATTACTACACTAAGAAAGAATACTACAATTAAGCTAGGATAGCACAGA
>AWOL01S0029374.1:5528-17699 GCA_000715115.1 Nicotiana otophora
GCTTCTTTAGACTCTACAATTATCCGGAACCCTTAGCAACCTCAATCTATTTTAGCAATATACAAATTGAACCCAAAATTAGGAAAAAGTTCATGGTTCTAGTTCACTTTTTATTTTTCCCACACTCTTTATCACATGCATGCAAGATGAACCACCCTCATACCCATGAAGTATCACACTAATACCCCATTATAGCTATGCTTGATATTAAGAGCTGGGGTGATGATGCCTTACCTTTTAGGGTGAAGAATTGTGGTGCTCTACTTGAATATTTCTAAGGCTTTGAGTGATGGTTGAAGATCAATTGATGAAAATTAGGCCCTCCCTCTAGAACCCTCTCTCTCTCTCACTCGAAATATCAGAAATGAGCTTCAACATAGACTAAAGGGGTGTTTTAACGGAATGGGGGTCGGGTTTTAAATTAAGAAAATGGGTGCTCCGACACAGGTCTGCGGTCGCATATGCGACCGCATAATGGTTATGCGGTCCGCAAAGTGACCGCAGAAATAACCCTCAGGGGTCTGAACTTTTGGCCCAGGTATGCGACCAGTATGCGGTCCGCATACTCGTTCTGCAGACGCATAATGCGCCGCAGAACTCCCTCCGCAAAAATCCAAGAGGGTTTATGCGATTGATATACGGTCAGCATATCGATTATGCGGTTGCATAATCGACCGCAAAACGGACCTCAAGTTGGCCAAACTTACTGCTTCACTCTGCGGCCATTATGCGGTCCGTAGAGTGATTATGCGGTCGCAAATGGGCCGCATAAACGCGCTTTTCCGTCAAATGTTTTCCTTTACTCTCCAGTGCATTGTTCAACCCAAAAAGTCCGAACATGTTAGCCTTCTCCGGCACCACGAAACCTTGAATTCACTTGCAAAAATTACGAGGCTTTACACAGAAATACTTCAAAATTTTTCGGGGTGTTACAAGTATAAGTACAACTAACTAAACAAGTAACAATACTAAAAAAAGAACTGAAGATAGTGACGAGCTTCACCGTTGGGTCCAATTACAGTAATTTCCAACATAAGATTTAGGGCATGCTTTCATGTTCAACATTTAACACTCAACAATAATTTCATATCCAATTCGACCCAAAAAGAGATAATATCTTTCAAACATTTCCAACACAGTAATATATGACAATTGTAGTGCAATAAGAATGAAATCATATGCATCCTCTTAGGACCACAATCACTCAAGCATTTCATTCACTCAGCACTCATCACTTGCACTCAGTAGGTAACTGCGCTCACTGGGGGTGTGTACAGACTCTGGAGGGGCTCCTACAGCCCAATCGCTATAATCCGCACAGACAACTCACGAGCTGCACGGATAACTCACGTGCTATAGTATCAATATCTGGATCCACACCGACAACTCACGTGCTATAGTATAATATATGGATCCGCACGGACAACTCACGTGTTGCACGGACAACTCGCGTGCTATAGTATAATAGATGGATCCGCACAAACAAATCACGTGTTGCACGGACAACTCACGTGCTATAATATAATATATAGATCCGCACGGATAAATCACGTGATGCACGGACAACTCACGTTCTTTAATATAATATCTCACAATCAGGCCCTCAGCCTCACTCAATCATAAATGTCTCCAGTCTCTCGGGCTCTCAATAATCATGAAAAATCAGCCCAAACAACAATGATATGATGCATCAATAAAGAACAATAGAGACTGAGATAAAATAAACTAGTAAATTGTGACTGAGTACAAAATAATAATTAAGCAGATAGTTCAACATGTGCACGACCTATATGGGTCCCTACAGTGCCAACACATAATCTAAACATGATTTGTGGTTCAATTTCTCTTCTACATAGAGAATGTACAGATAACAACAGATTATTCAACTACAAGTTCCATGGAATTTTGACCAAGTCATATTTCCTACAGTGCACACCCACACGCTCGTCACCTAGCATGTGCGTCACCTCAAAACCAATCATATAACACTTAATCCGGGGTTTCATACCCTCAGGACCAAATTTAGAACTGTTACTTACCTCAAATCGTGTAATTCTTTATTCTGCAATGCCAGTTCCTTGCGAATCAGTCTCCAAACACGTCGAATTTAGCCACAAATAATTCAATTCAGTCAATAAAAATTATAGGAATTAATTCGATAAGATAATACAAAGTTTCCATCAAAATACGAAATTTCTCCCACAAATCGCCCGTGGGGTTCACATATCGGAATCCGACAAAAGTTACAAAATCCGAAAGCCCATTCAACCACGAGTCTAACCATACTAATTTTACCAAAATTCGACATCAACTCGACCCCCGAATCATCAAATCTTATTTTCAAATCCCTAGGCCCTAATTCCCGATTTACACCTCAAAAATACGTAATCTAGTTGGAGTATCCGATGATAATTCAATATAATAGAGTAGAAATGATTACAAGTGACTTACCTCAAGAGTTCCCATGATTTCTCACTCAAATATCGCCTCAACCTGTGTTGGAAATGTTAGAAATGACAAAAATCTCGGACTCCTTTGTTTTTTATATTCTGCCCAGGATTTTTGCACCTGCGGCAACTTGGCCGCTTCTACGGTCTCGCAAGTGCGCCCCCATAGCCCGCTTCTACGCCAAAATCCGCAAATGTACCCCTTTGAGTGCTTCTGCGAAAGCCGCACCTACGCTCCTATGTGGGGCGCTCCGCACCTGCGCCCTATGTGCGCTTCTGCAAAGCCGCATCTGCGCATACATCTGCGCTTCTGGGCAAGCCGCATCTTCGGTTCCTTACCTCGCTTCTGCTAGCTCGCATCTACGGTCCCTAATCCGTAGATGCGATTACACTAGTAGTTGCAAACCTTTAACAATTCTTCAACTTCGAACCTTGGTCCGTTAACCATCCGAAATCCACCCAAGGCCCACGGGACCTTAAACAAAATACCAACAAGTCCTAAAACATCATACGAACTTAGTCGAGTCTCCAAATCACATCAAACAACACTAAAAACACGAATCACACATAGATTCAAGCCTAATGAACTATGAAACTTTCAATTTCTACAAACGACGCCGGAACCTATCAAATCACGTCCGATTGACCTCAAATTTTTCACACAAGTCATAAATGACATAACAGACCTATTCAAATTTCCAGAATCGAATTGCAATCCCGATATCAAAAAGTCAACCCCCCGATCAAACTTCTCAAAAATTCGACTTTCGCTATTTCAGACCTAATTCCACTACGGACCTCCAAATAATTTTCCGGACACGCTCCGAAGTCCAAAATCACCATACGGAGCTATTGCAATCATCAGAATTAACTTCAGATGTCGTTTACACATAAGTCAACATCCAGTTAACTTTTCCAATTTAAGTTTTCAATTATGAGACTAAGTGTCTCATTTCACTCTGAAATTTTTCCGGACCCGAACCAACTAACCCGGTAAGTCATAAAATAACTGTAAGGCATAAATTGAGCAGTAAATGGGGGAACGGGGTTATAATACTTAAAACGACCGGCCGAGTCGTTACATTCTCCCATTCGTAAACAAACATTCGTCCTCAAACGAGTTTAGAATCATACCTGGAGTCTCAAATAGGTGTGGATATTTGCTCTGTATCTCCTGCTCAATCTCCCAAGTAGATTCTTCGACTGGCTGACCTCTCCACTGTACCTTCACTGATTCTATCTTCTTTGACCTCAACTTTCAAATCTGTCGGTCTAAAATAGCTATCGGCTCCACATCATAAGTCAAATTACCGTCCAGGTGTACTGTGCTGAAATCCAGAATATGAGACGGATCCCCGACATACTTTTGGAGCATGGATACATGAAATACTGGATGAACACCTGATAGACTAGGTGGCAAAGCAAGTTCATAAGCCACCTCCCCAATTTTCTTAAATATCTCAAAAGGCCCAATATACCGAGGGCTTAACTTGCCCTTCTTCCCGAACCTCAACACACCCTTTATAGGTGAAATCTTGAGCAGAACCTTCTCCCCAACCATGTAAGCAACATCACAGACCTTCCTGTCAGCATAACTCTTCTGTCTAGACTGCGCCATGCGAAGCTGCTCCTAAATCAATTTAACCTTCTCCAAAGCATCCTGAACTAAGTGAGTACCTAATAGCCTAGCCTCACCCGACTCAAACCAACCCACCGGAGACCGACACTGTCTCCCATATAAAGCATCATACGGAGCCATCTGAATGATTGATTGGTAGCTATTATTGTAAGCAAACTCCGTGAGTGGCAGAAATTAATCCCAGGAACCCCCAAAATCAATGACACAAGCACGTAGCATGTCCTCCAAGATCTGAATAGTGCGCTCGGAATGTCTGTCCATATGAGGGTGAAATGTTGTACTCAACTGAACCTGTGTGCCCAATTCTCGCTGCACTGCTTTCCAAAACCGTGATGTAAACTGCGTGCCCCGATCTGAAATGATGGACACTGGTATACCGCGTAGATGAACAATCTCACGGATATAAATCTCAGCTAACCGCTTCGAAGAATAATTAGTACCAATTGGAATAAAATGCGCGGACTTAGTCAACCGATCTACAATCACCCAAACAACATCAAAATTCCTCAAAGTCCGTGGGATCCCAACTACGAAGTCCATGGTAATACGCTCCCACTTTCACTCCGGAATTTCAAGTCTATGAAGTAATTCTCCCGGTCTCTGATGCTCGTATTTCACCTGTTGACAATTTAAACACCTAGCTACAAACCCAATATCTTTCTTCATTCGCATCCACCAATAGTGTTGCCTCAAATTTTGATACATCCTCACAGCACCAGGATGAATGGAGTACCGCAAACTGTGAGCTTCCTGGAGAATCAACTCACGCAAACCATATACATTAGGCACACATAGCCTGCCCTGCATCCGTAATACACCGGCATCCCCAATAGTGACTTCCTTGGCATCACCGTGTTGAACCGTGTCCTTAAGGACAAGCAGATGGGGGTCATCATATTGGCATTCTCTGATGTGATCATATAAAGAAGACCGAGAAACCACACAAGACAAAACTCGATTCGGCTCAGAAACATCCAATCTAACAAACTGGTTGGCCAAGGCCTGAACATCCAACGCCAAAGGCCTCTCTGCTACCAGTAAGTATGTTAAGCAGCCCAAACTCTCCACCTTACGACTCAAGGCATCGTCCACCACATTGGCCTTTGCGGGATGATAGAGAATGGTGATATCATAATCCTTAAGCAACTCCAACCACCTTCACTGCCGCAAATTAAGATCCTTCTGTTTAAACAGATGTTGTAGACTCCGGTGATCGGTATAAACCCCACAATGGACACCATACAAATAATGCCGCCAAATCTTCAAGGCATGAACAATAGCTGCTAACTCAAGGTTGTGGACCGGATAATTCTTCTCATATACCTTTAACTGTCTGGACGCATAGGCAATCACCCTACCATCTTGAATCAGCACTGAGCCAAGTCCAATACGCGACGCATCACAATATACAGTATAAGACCCTGAACTCATAGGCAACACCAATACTGGGGTTGTACTCAAAGCCGTCTTGAGCTTCTAAAAGCTCTCTTCACACTCATCCGACCACCTGAACAGAGCACCTTTCTGGGTCAATTTAGTCATAGGCGCCGCAATAGACGAGAAACCCTCCACGAAGCGATGATAATAACCAGCCAAGCCGAGAAAACTCCGAATCTCAGTAACTGAAGATGGCCTGGGCCAACTCTGAACTGCCTCTATTTTCTTCGAATCCACCTTAATCCTTTCACTAGACACTGTGTGTCCCAAGAATGCCATCGAACTAAGCCAGAACTCACACTTAGAGAATTTGGCATATAGTTTCTCCTCTCTTAGCCTCTGTAATACAATACCCAAGTGATGTGCATGCGCCTCTTGGCTACGTTTGTACACCAGGATATCATCAATAAATACCACGACAAATGAGTCAAGATATGACTGGAATATGCTAGTCATCAGGTACATAAATGTTGCTGGGCATTGATTAGCCCAAATGACATCACAATAAATTCATAGTGACCATAACAAGTTCTAAATGCCATTTTTAGAATATCCGAACCCCGAATTTTTAATTGGTGATACCCCGATCTCAAATCAATTTTGGAGAATACCCTCGCTCCCTGAAGTTGGTCAAATAAATCATTGATACGCGGCAAAGGATATTTGTTCTTGATTGTAACTTTGTTCAGCTGTCTATAATCAATGCAAATCCGCATAGTACCATCTTTATTTTTCAAAAACAAAACCAGTGCACCCCAAGGTGACACACTAGGCCTAACAAACCCCTTATCAAGAAGTTCCTGAAGTTGCTCTTTCAATTCTTTTAACTCAGCTAGTGTCATACGATACGGAGGAATAGAAATGGGTTGAGTGCCCTGCACCAAGTCAATACCGAAATCAATATCCCTGTCGGGCAGCATACCCGGCAGGTCTGTAGGAAATATATCCAGAAAGTCTCGCACGACCAGTACTGAATCAATAGTAGGAGTATCTGCATCAATATCTCTCACAAAAGCCAAATATGACAAACACCCTTTCCCAACCATACGTTGGTCTTTCAAATAAGAAATTACCCTACTGGGAACATGATCTAAAGAACCTCTCCATTCGACCTTCGGTAACCCCGGCATTGCTAGTGTTACAGTTTTTGCATAACAGTTCAGAATAGCATGACATGGAGATAACAAATCCATACCCAGAATTACATCAAAATTAACCATACTGAGCAGTAAGAGATCAACTTTATTCTCCAATCCCCCAATGGTTACCACAAAAGACCGATATACACGGTCCATAATAATAGTATCGCCCACCGGTGTAGATACACGAACATGTGACACTAAGGACTCACGGGGCATATCCAGATAATGAGTAAAGTATGATGCTACATACGAATAAGTAGAACCAGGGTCAAATAATATAGAAGCTTCCCTATGGCACACTGAGACAATACATGTGATCACTGCATCTGAGGTAACGACATCTAGCCTGGCAGGAAAAGCATAGAATCGGGCCTGACCACTACCTGATCGGCCTCCCCCTCTTAGGCGACCCCTAGCTGACTGAGCCCCACCCTGAGCTGGCTGGACAGGTGGCGTAACTACTGGTGTTGGTGTCGTCGGTCGAGAACTCTGCTGTGGATGCCCACTCAACAGCCTAGGACAATCTCTCTTGTAATAACCAAATTATCCGCACTCGAAACAACCCCACCTCTGACGGAACTGCTGCTCCTGATAACCCGAGGAATTACCTGTAGAAGCCTGAGCGGACGAGGCATGATGAGAACTATGCACTGGTAGTCCACTGAATGAAGACTGGCCTGAGTGAGCAATGTACGAAGGGTGGCTAGCTGATGCACCACGATGAGCTGGACGAGTCGGCTGAGCGGGCCTATAAGGGCGACCCCTGTTGTGGTAGTACTGTCCCCCAGAAGGTATCCCACCAAAACCGCCCAAACCTCGAGGCCTCTTAGCCTCCCTGTCACTATGCTCCTGGCTACGGACCACCACTATCTGTTGAGCCATGTCAACCACCTCATCAAAAGTGGCACCAGATACCCTCTCTCTAGTCATAAGCAATCGTAGCTGATATGTGAGGCCATCAATGAACCTCCTAATCCTCTCCCTATTAGTGGAAATCAACCAAACTGCGTGACAAGCCAATTCAAAAAATCTTATCTCGTACTGGGTCACAGACATGCCATTGTGCCGAAGCTGCTCAAACTGCCTACGCAGCTCCTCCCTACGAGACTGCGGCACGAACTTCTCCAAAAAGAGAATAGAGAACTCCTACCATGTAAGTGGTACTGCACCAACCGGCATGCGCCTCTCATAAGCCTCCCACCATCTGAAGGCGGCCCCAGAAAACTGAAAAGTAGTGAACGAGACCCCACTAGTCTCCAGAATACCTGTTGTCCGAAGCATCGACTGGCACTTATCCAGAAAATCCTGAGCATCCTCTGACTTAGCACTGCTAAATGATGGAGGTCGAAGCCTCCCAAATCTCTCAAGTCTTCTCTGCTCATCATCTGCCATAACAGGGACTATCGGGGCATGAGCGGCTGCAACTGGCTGGGCTGGTAGTTCCCCCGATATCTAAAGTCCCTGTACTACCTGATCCGGAGTACGGGCAATAGGGGTATGAGTACCTTCCCCGGCCTGAGAAGTGGCTGGTGCGGCCTGAAAAGAAATCACCTGAGCAAGGCCAGTGCAAACTGTCAATATATGGGCCAAAGTCTTCTGAAGGCCTGGAATCTCAATGGGCACAACTGGTGCCTGAGCTGATCCTGTCGGCTCAGCTATATCTGGAATCTGCTCCTGAGCTGGAGCAACTGGTGGTACTACAGGTGCTACTCCAACTGTTGTACGACCTACATCTCGACCTTTACCTCGGCCCCAGCCTCTACACGGCCCCGGTAGTACGTGTTCTCACCATCAGTGAGAGAATAGAATAACAAAATTTTAGTTTTTCGGTAATCGATAATTTCGCACGATAGAATACAAGAAAATAAAATTTTCCTAAGGGTTCGGCAGCCTCTTAAAAATAAGTACAGACGTCTCTGTACCGATCCGCAAGACTCTACTAAACCCGCTCATGACTCGTGAGACCTATGTAACCTAGGCTCTGATACCAACTTTTCACGACCCAAAATCCTAATCTGACATGATGGAGTCTATCTCAATACTAGGCAAGCCGACAACCTCAATAAGCCACATTTTTCTCTTAAGTTCAAAATCATAATATTTGAATTTCCATAGAAAAATCTCACAAATTACTGACATAAGATACATTCCCAAAACTCGGTGTCACTGAGTATATGAGCATCTAAATGATAACAAAGTCTGACTTATAAAAACACTGTCTGAAAAATGTAGAATAGTACAACAACTAAAAAGAAGAGAGTCAAGATTTGCATATGCCAAGCAGCTACCTTAATAGTTTTCACAAATAAAGCTCTGAAAAACTAGCAATCGCCGTGTCCAAAAGTACCTAGATCTGTACACGTAGTGCAGGGTGTAGTATGAGTACAACCAACTCAGCAAGTAATAATAATAAATAAAGACCTGAAGATAGTGAAGAGCTTCACAGTTGGGTCCAATTACAGTAATTTCCAACAATAAGATTTAGAGCATGCTTTCATGTTCAACATTTAACACTCAACAGTAATTGCATATCAAATTCGACTGAAAAAGAAGATAATATCTTTCAGAAATTTCAAACACAGTGATATATGACAATTGTAGTGCAATAAGAATGAAATCATATGCATCCTCTCAGGACCACAGTCACTCAGTCATTTCATTCACTCGGCACTCATCACTCGCACTCAGTAGGTACCCGCACTCACTGGGGGTGTGTACAGACTCCGGAGGGGCTCCTACAGCCCAAGCGCTATAATCCGTACGGACAACACACGTGTTGCACAAACAACTCACATGATATAGTATCAATATCTGGATCCGCATGGACAACTCACGTGCTATAGTATAATATATGGATCCGCACGGACAACTCACCTGCTATAGTATAATATATGGATCTGCACGGACAACTCACATGTTGCACGGACAAGTCGCGTGCTATAGTATAATATATGGATCTGCACGGACAACTCACATGTTGCACGGACAAGTCGCGTGCTATAGTATAATATATGGATCCGCACAGACAAATCACGTATTGCACGTACAACTCCCGTGCTATAATATAATATATAGATCTGTACGGATAAATCACGTGATGCACAGACAACTCACGTTCTTTAATATAATATCTCACAATAAGGTCCTCAGCCTCACTCAGTCATAAATGTCTCCAGTCTCTCGGGCTCTCAATAATCATGAAAAATCAGCCCAAACAACAATGATATGATGCATTAATAAGGAACAATAGAGACTGAGATAAAATAAATAAGTAAACTGTGACTGAGTACAAAAAAATAATTAAGCAGGGAGTTCAATAGGTACACGACCTATGTGGGTCCCTACAGTACCAACACATAATCTAAACATGATTTGTGGTTCAATTTCTCTACTACATGGAGAATGTACATATAACAACAGATTATTCAACTACATAGTTCCATGGAATTTTGACCAAGTCACAATTCCTACGGTGCACGCCCACACGCATGTCACCTAGCATGTGCGTCACCTCAAAACCAATCATATAACACTTAATCCGGGGTTTTATACCCTCAGGACCAAATTTTAGAACTGTTACTTACCTCAAATCGTATAATTCTTTATTCTCCAATGACTTTGCTTTGCGAATTGGTCTCCAAACACCTTGAATCTAGCCACAAATAATCCGATTCAGTTAATAAAAATTATAGGAGTTAATTCCATAAGAAAATATAAATTTTCCATCGAAATCCGAAATTTGACCCAAAAATCGTCTGTGGGGACCACGTATCGTAACCCAACAAAAGTTACAAAATCCGAAAGACCATTCAACCACGAGTCTAACTATACAAATTTTACCAAAATCCGACATCAACTCGGCCCCCAAATCATCAAATCTTATTTCCAAATCCCTAGGCCCAAATTCCCGATTTACACCTCAGAAACACGTAATCTAGTCGGATTATTCGATGATAATTCAATATTATGGAGTGAAAATGATTACAAGTGACTTACCTCAAGATTTACCATGATTGCTGGCTCAAAAATTGCCTAAACCCGTGTTGGAAATGTTAGAAATGACAAAAATCTCGAACTCCTCTGTTTTTAACATTCTGCCTAGGATTTTCGCACCTGCGGCAACTTGGACGCTTCTGCGGTCTCACAGGTGCGCCCCCATAGCCCGCTTCTATGCCAAAATCTGCACCTGCGCCCCTTTGAGCGCTTATGCAAAAGCCGCACTTGCGCCCCTATGTGCGCTTCTACGCGTGCCGCACCTGCGCCCTATGTGCACAGCCGCATCTGCGCACACATCTGCGCTTCTGGGCAAGTCGTATCTATGGTCCCTTACCTCGCTTCTGCGAGCTCGAAGCTGTGGTCCCCAATCCACAGATGCGATTACACCAGCCGTTGCAAACTTTCAGCAATTCTTCAACTTCAAACCTTGGTCTGTTAACCACCTGAAATCAACCCAAGGCCCCCGAGACCTCAACCAAACATACCAACAAGTCCTAAAACATCATACGAACTTAGTCGAGTCTCCAAATCACATCAAACAATACTAAAAATACGAATCATATATAGATTCAAGCCTAATGAACTTTGAAACTTCCAATTTCTACAAACGATGCCGGAACCTATCAAATCACGTCCGAGTGACCTCAAATTTTGCACATAAGTCATAAATGACATAACGGACCTATTCAAATTTCCAGAATTGGATTTCAACCCCGATATCAAAAAGTCAACCCCCCGATGAAACTTCCCAAAAATTCGACTTTCGCCATTTCAGGCCTAATTCCACTACAGACCTCCAAATAATTTTCCGGACACGCTCCTAAGTCTAAAATCACCATACTGAGCTATTGGAATCATCAAAATTAAATTCTGAGGTAGTTTATAAATAAGTAAATATCCGGTTAACTTTTCCAACTTAAGTTTTTAATTATGAGACTAAGTGTCTCATTTCACTTCGAAATCTTTCCGGACCCAAACCAACTAACCCGTTAAGTCATAAAAAAGTATAAGGCATAGTAAATGGGGGAACAAGGTTATAATATTTAAAACAACCGGCCAGGTCATTATAGGATCGCTGGTGGAAGTTGGCTTAAACAAATCACGAGGATGAACGCGATATTTACAGATGATTTGAGGTACTAGATAGTTTGTGTTGCATGATCGGATGAAGGATTTAGTGGAATCTCACTATGGTACTATGGTAGTAATGAGGTATGGTTATTGTGAGTAATTTGATGTTTTATTCCATGGCTTTGAGCCAAATGGGGGAGTCTGCTATCGACGAGTTGATTACATGGTTATGTGTTGTATTGGTTCAGTTTGGGGTATACTGGTGAATCAGTTATGACTCGCAGAAGTTGAGATTGAGGATGACTCAAGTAAGGGAATTTCTGGATACGGGTTGTATTACACTCTATGGGTATATGGGAATCATAGAATGATTGAGTGTAATACAACCCGTATCCAGAAATTCCCTTACTTGAGTCATCCTCAATCTCAACTTCTGCGA